>CAJVPI010000029.1:0-76752 GCA_910592345.1 Paraglomus brasilianum
CATATCATATCCTTCCCACACAGTACACGAATCGCCAAGTCGAGATGGATCCCGTATAATGCCAGATCTCGCTGTCCAACCACATCCTCTTTTTGTTCCACCACCACCAGTCCCACACCCTGGCCCCCCTCCGAGTGATACGAGGGTACTTTTGAATTTGTCATATCTATTGTTTGTGGTTGATATAGGGCTTTTCCTGATACTAATATGGTTTATGTAGGGAAATCCTTATTCGAGAATAATGGTTGAAGTAGCCGTGGGCCAAACCTCCTCCGACTTAAAAGAAAAGTGCAGGAAATGGAAGCGAGAGCCGTATGTACGAGCCATACTCGGCATCAAGCTTTACGAAATAAAGAATACACGCAATGCTCAAGGATACAGAGATCGGGCCATGAAGGTATATATCTCTCTATTTCATTATTATATAATTTTTTATATTAATAGTTTTTTAATATTAGGCTATTCTTTGGCGACAAGGGGCGCGAAGGCAAACGGTAAGATTTACTTGTCTGGAGAGAGAAATTTATATTTCGTGTAATGTTCAAAATCTTTTTATATGGCAGTGGAAATTTGGGACCATCAACAAAGACGGATCTGCTACTGGCGTTAATGGTTGTAATGCCCTAAACAACCCGGACTATATAATCAACATCCCCGTTAGCGACGCGTTTTACGATCCGCCGGTTCCTGCCATTGGATATGTTCCGTTAGCACCACCACCTGCTATATTGATGGCTACTAATATTACCATTGACTTGTATGAAGTTCAGCAAGCAGTTTTGCTTGTCCAGTCAAAGTGAAAAACATCAACCTTCTTTAACTTCATCTCGTCTCTTTCTAAACTTGGCAAGCTGAAATCTGATATAAATAGGGGGAACAACCAATATCATAGCTGTTAAGCAAATCTCCCGTTTGTCATTCTTAATACTTTACTATTTTCTTCTGTGCTATAAAATTATGAATACAAATTTCCTTCATTAAATTAGCAAGGCTGGATCTCAAGTCTCTATTAATAATATATTAGATTGAATGTTCATAGCAGATGATGGGCTAGTTAAATTCTTTTAATTGAGTCTTATTCTATGGCTCTATTCTTTAGCTAAAGTCGATAATAAATTTCTACTACAAAAATACAAAAGTAAAAATCAATTATTAATGAAACCTTGAAATGACAGTTCCAGGTTCGGATTAACAAACATCATTGAAAATGCTTTATTATTATACAAATGCAGAACTGGTTCACCCAAAGTTATATCATACAAAATAACAACAGACTAGAAAAAGACATCAGGTCAAGAGGCATTTAGCATGCTAATACCAATAGAATATCTATTTAAATACTTATACAATTGGTTTATTAAAACGTCCAATAAAAGTTGAATTTAGAAAGCAAAGGATAAAATGTAAACATGCTGCCCCTCTCCAAAAATCCCTTACGTTTTTCTTTGAAGGCCACCAGCACAGGTGAGACCCTGAACTATGCACAATTGTCCATATGCAACCTATAAAACTCACTATGTCCTTTCCGTTTCATTTTGCTCCTTTACTCGTTCATTTCGTCAATTGCTTCTTTCTCTATATTAGTTTCACTTAAATTATCTATCGTATGCACAAGTTAATCCTAATTCTGTATCAGAAGATCTTCTCGGCGTTGTCCAGACATGGCAGAACTTGTGTGGTATTCCGGCGATAATGGCACGGCTAGACCAGAAGAATATTCATTTGTGTACGATGACGGTTGGTCATCTTCAACGTTATTAGCCGGGAGCTTCCTGATTTTTTGAGACAATAAAAATGAGTACGTAAAGTATAGAGGAGGGAATTTATCATGTACATTTGATACCACGGGTTATGACATGCTATGTGGGCGTTGCCAAGAAGGTATATCGGTATCGGGAATAAACTTACCCTAATGCTTTCTCGCTTGGCCCGCTGATTTGTGGGTCATAGATTGCTTCGTTGTCGTCAGTGAATGGATTAAAATTACCGTGTTTCTGTGGTTTGCTATTATTCATTTATGCCAACCATGTGACTTTTAATAACGCATACTCGCACTCTTGTGTAAGAATATTTTCAATGAACTGCTGCTTTTGAATCCTTACCTTGGACCCACACCAGCCCCCTCGGATATATCGTAAAAGTGCTCCCCCGCACTGGGCCGCGTGATCTATAAACAAAGTTGTTTGTGAATCGTTTATATCTTGCCTTTTATGCGCCTGTCGAAATGTTTCGCTTTCAGCTCACCTGCTTTGACTCTGCTTTTGCCAAGCCAACATTCCGTCGATCAACCATATCATCATATAGTTTAAACGAGTTTAATAATTCTTGGTTCACGATGATTAAGGTATCTATATAAAGAGCGAAAAGTGAGCGGGTGGAGAGGTGTGAAGCCACGAAAAGACATTGAATGAAAAGACATTGAATTAACTTTTTTAACTTACTTATAAGTTGTTCATCAGTAACCTCAGCCAAGTGTTTTGCCAGCCTTTGGTTTATTTGCTTACATTTATTATAAAACTCCTAAATAGACAAATCAGATAGAGGTTTAGAAGACTGATAAAACAGAGAATACGCTGCTTCTGGAAGGTACCTGAATCAACTCGTTTTTAGTAATATCCTCGCTCTCTGGATCAGTAAATGCTAATGTTTGGTTGAGCACTTGCGCGGCATTCTTAGCTACTTCAATATCATCTGTCATTGCGGCCATCTAAGGTACGAACAGGAAGATCAACAATTAACGCAAACTCAAAAAGTTATCCGATTCAGTGAATGTAGCCGCTTACTGGATTGTTCCATGTCGGATTGCTCTGAATTACTCGTCCCTACCCAATAAAAACAAGAATGGTAGCGAACCAATCAAACGTTAGAACGTTAAAATAAACTTTCTTTTTCCCAATAGACTATCTTACACTAATACAAACCGTAATTGTGATTTCCTTTTGCATGATTTTCCCGTACAAATTCGAAATAGGATACAAACTTGGCTCATTCTTAAACCTTTCCGCCAAATCGGCAAGTAAATTAATCAGTGAAACCTTTGTAGCTGCGTCGGTGTTCGAAGCTGTCGCAACTTGTTCGATGTTATCCAAAAACTTCTTTGAAGCCAATTCGGCTGTGACAAGGTCGGACGTATGGTAAATGTTAGAAGAATATCAAAGTTTGGTTAACGGGCAGAAAATAAAGGATTTTTGCATTTACCATGAAATTTGGCACCGCAGTTGTCGGCTAATGATCTGAGAACCTACAAATTAATTTTCTCACAAGGTCAACTATTATTTTTTTTCCCCCGTTGTTTCTTTTTCAAAATCCCCATATATTTCATACCGTTATCGTCCGTGCTTGTACAGCAGGCGTATTTTGCGATCGCACCAGTTTCTTCCTAACGAACTTTGCTGCTTCTTTGGCACCAGAATCACTTGCGTTAACAGTATCACAGATCTTAGCGATCAATGCCCAATCATCTTCTGCTTTATTAACAGCTTGCTCTGATTCAGCACATTGGAATATGACAAGATCAGCATGTTGGAGAGAGGGGAAGGGGGAAGGAAGTATGGTATGTATAACGATCCAATTACGAGTGTCAGATGCTGACGGGGGAATTGTAAGGAATCTACCAAAAAAACCTACTTTTGCGTATATGGATAGTAACTTACCTAAATTTTCACTTATTACGGTTTTGGATCTGTCAAAGATACGCATTTTGTTTATCTGTCTATTAAAAATGGGGAAAGCTTAGCTTTTTATATCGAAATGACTTGCCAAACCTTTAATAAATGTGTCACTAATAAGACCCAAAGACGCCAAGTTGATGGCGTAATGGAGACGAGTCTCCGTACATGATTGATATGTTGACATTAATAAAATTCCTTTCCTTACGAATTAGTGGAATCTATCTACAGAGACAACAGTAAATACCAACCTTATTAAATAAATTAAATTCGCCACTATGACTTAAGTGTTCTTTTGTTTGTTCTAAACGATAACAGAAAATATATAATAAGGACGGCTCGACCGACCCAAAGCTTATATATATGTATGAATAAATAAAAATCCCTATTCGTCCAGGATGGGAATGTTAAATGTTGCACAAAAACATTGCGGGTAAGTCATGAAACTTGGCAGGTTTGGGATGTGACTGCGTATAGAATTTGCAACGAATGAGAGCAGAGATCTAAATATCAAATCGGTGCATTTTGTTCAGGGGTTCAAACATAATGACTAGTATGAAATTACCATATGTCATATCGAAGTTCGATACGTCACACGCCATCAAAATGGGAATTTTGCTTGCTTTGGCACTTGATGTTAATGTTAAATTTCTGCATCCGGAGCTTTTTAGTTGCAGGGAATGAAGCATAATCGAAGGCGTATTCAGAATATTGTCTATTCAGTCGGATTGTAACGAGGAATCAGTTGGATATCTCTTTATGAGCGCGCAAATTGGATCGATCAGGTCAATGCATTAAAGTACAAGAGAAGCAAATCGAACAACAAGGCAATTGCTTTCCATGAAATACTAAAGTTGTTCAATATATCCTAGAGGGAAAAGCAAAACAACCTACAACATAAAAAATAGCCGAGAAGCCGTAAAATACTTGAATGGATACTGGTATTGGCCCGAAAGTCGTGCCAAGTATGTTTTTCGCTCCTTGTCCTTTTTGTGTTGCAATTGAATTGGTCACGTGTTTTTAAAATATATAAAGATGCCCACCTTCCAATTATTAAAAGTTCTTCCTAGCCAACTATTATGATGGGATTCTGATGCGTTAGAGATAAACTGGAGTATTGATATTACTATGAATGTACCAAAGTGTGCAAGAAATAGAGGCCCAAGTGATTCCGAAATTGTCTGATAGTGGCCTTTGTAAATATCCTTCTAATCGACTGATGAATCAGTTTAGAAAGTTTTCATTATGTGGCGCAAAGTATTTATTAAGTATTAAGTAACAACATCATATCAATATTCACAATCTTTCAATTACAGCTTGTTGACATAACCCCCAAACGCGCGTCAATCCCAATTATTAGGGAACGATCAATACTGTGCTGATTCCATAGTGGTCTGCGAGCAAGGGAAGGAAATCATTAGCATGGATGGTTACTCTATCAGTAACAGGGGAGAAAACTTTTCCAACACTTACCAGAAATCTGAGAAAATTCAAAACTCTCATCAGTCGAAAATTCCTCAACTTTAGTATTCTTTATATCGATCTCTACTGTGTCATCATCACCATCCTCTTCCACCTCGTCCTGATTTTTCAATACAAGCATATAATCCAAACAGCACTGTTTTCCCTGTCGATGTTTGGCTGTTAATACATTTTCGCGTGGTTGAGAATGACCACCTTTGGTAGGCGCAACGCCGGAATACGTGATGGGATGTTCAGAATAGGTTTCTTTCAGAATATCGCGGACAATGAATGGTGTAGAAGAAGCATATCGAAGGCCAGCAATAGAGAACCGTGGGTTGGCATAGTTTGCAGGGATGCCCTTTCCAGAAAGAATTTTTTGTATCAAAAGATATTCTCTGCTATCTTCTTGGTTATCAATAAAGTCGCTGTCTAAAATATAACTCATCGCACTCTTGTCATCGTCCAGACTAGTATTTTTCTCGCCAAGGTCACTATTACTATTTTGTTTCTTACTATAAATAGTCCTACTCTTTTCACTCATTTTATCGTCATCCCCGTCGGTCCTTCTCCCATCAATGTTCAGATCGCCAACAACCATCACCATCTCGTTTGGCTTGCATTCGTGCATTGCTCTACACTTGTCTACAAACTGCCTCAACTGATGAACTTGCTGTAACCGTATGCGAACGTTGGCATCGGATAATGGGGGATGCGGATCACAAGAAGATTGTAGCTGCGTTACGAATAGATGAATCGAACACGTAGGCTTTACGGCTATCTTTGCGTAAAGAGAACCCTTGGCAACAAAACTAGAAGGTATAGAGTGTGGGGAGTGAGTAATGTAAATGGATACCCGGTTTTGACATTCAAACTTTTAGAGATTATCTGCAACTCGTAATTCACCAGCCCTATCTATTCATCTTGCTTTCCATGTACATATGTACTTACCGATCTCCCTGACACTCAAAAACCATCTCTTCTGAATCTGTTATGGGAAACCTACTCAATATCAACAGTCCACCGTCAATCATTCCCTTTGTCAATCTAGCCTTGCTCTTTAGCACATGTCCAAAGCCACTCTCCTTTGCAGCACTGATCAACCTTTTTCGTCGCCCAGTTCCGAATCCATGCATCTCTTGAAGACATATAATGTCATAGTTTGGCAGGATATTTGCGATGAAATAATTCAGACGGTCTGCTTTGTACGGAGTGTTTGTCATTAGTGGTTGTAGAAAGATGTTGAGAGAGAGTAATTTTACTGTGGTTGAGTTGGCCGCATTTGTCGAGGAAGGTGGAGTTTTGGTTATTATAGAAAGAATTGGAGCGACAAGGTGGGTGGGTGAAGGTGGTGTTTGAGGTGTTTGCGGTCTTTCTTCAGGATCTGTTGTTTGAGTCATTGTGAGTTGTAAAAAGACAAAAGTTCACTCGTTTTTTTTGAATACCTTCGGTTATTATATATCATTTCTTCGGATCATGCATGGGATATTGAAATTACAAATATTTGGTTCCTTGTTACGCTTTCCTGCATATCTGCTTTGTTACATGCGCTGTCGCTCTTATTTTTCGCGCGAAATGAAAAATATTTGACAGTGTGCGACTGAAGAAACGGGATAGACATGAAATTTTGATCTCCCGTTGGCGCGTCGTCTGAAAAAGGAAGTCACACGAATTCGAGAAAAGCCACAACACCAATCCAATTGTACTAATTATTCCATTTGCATTAGTTTGAGACGTGCGAAACTGGTTACACTTAATCTGTACAAATTATACAAGGCCCATTTAAAGAAGGGGTGTACGCTTTTACTAAGAATAATATTCTTTACCTTACTATTACTATTACTATTAGCCGTTCAACATACGTTTGGATGATGGGAACGTAATACCTAAACAGGGAGTTGTGAGAAAAAAACCCAACTTGTGGTTTTTAAACAAAGACGTCTTAGAATTGAGTTTGTTGTACAAATACAAAACTTTGTTAACAAGGTAGGCATAGTAAACAAATTGTCATTGAGCTTTCACAGCATGTTGTTCACTGATAATTGGTTAACGGCTTTAGCCAATGCAAGCACTACGAACAAGTTTTTTGAGTGACAATACGAACAAGATCAAGCCTTGCAGAGCTTGCAGAGCTTCAGTCGGTAATGCTGTTGCCAGACCTGCATGAATCTTTACGAGTAGTAAAGGGTATGGAATGTAGAGCTGTTGCAAGACTTGCATAAATCTTTGCGAGTAGAGACATTGACACATGAGCGACCATACATTCATTAAAAACAACAATGGCACGTTGTGGAAGACGTAGCATTCATAATCACAAATAACGTTCTTTATTCGAACAATTTGTAAATTAAAAATTAAACTAAAATGTTTTTACTATACAAGGAAATTGTTTGCCATATTCATCAACTATGTAAAATATGATTGTTTATGTAAACTTATTATCATATTGGCAACTGTATAATGCGATGAGAAATGTGGCGCAGTGGAAGAGGGTTATTTACAAACACAAATGAAATTGTAACACGAAATTGTCATTATTATTTATGTAATAATAATAATAATAACAACGGTAACAGTAATAACAATCACTTAATCAAATTATTGTTATTATTATGCCCATCATATTATCAGTCAAATTAGGATTATAATTTGGTAATTTTTGTAAGCCATTTGTTTTATTCATTCAACAGCTGAAAATTGTTAATTGTATATACGGTAATGGCTAATAATGTTATTTTCAGAAAGGTTACCTGATGAATCATGGACAACACCCACGTTGCTTAATCATATTAAATTGGTCAACAATCAACGGTAATTTGGGTTGTTACCCTGCAAAACGTGACACCTGTGTGAAAATAACAAAGCAACCTACGCGTTAACTTGTCAACCGTCTTTCTTCACAATGACGGTAATTTTGCAACCGAGAAACAAGGGAGTAATTGTAATGATGGAAGGAAACCCAATGTGTGCATGATCGCGGTATTGTGTCCATAGACAGACACACTCCATAATGCATGTTCCCATCCTTGTTCGCTGGGAAAAACTACAAGGCATGGCAAAGAAAGACCTTATTCTCAACGATAACTGTACTTGGTTAAATTATTCGGATGAGAATTTGTACGCATGTTGAGAATAAGTAAAATAGTCTGCAAACCCCTTCTAACAGCACGGCGTTCATCGAAATGAATCTTAATACATCACATCACCCATCCCTTATTAGACGTGCATAGTGTTGAGGATTACAAGTGACTTATGCGTAGTAGATCAAAAAGTACGTATGCGCTATTACATAACTATTACTGACTTTCATTTTACAAGTATGCGGTGACACATGCGACTATATTATGTACTGGCCGAAGTAACACTTGCAGCAAATTTTCGAAAGTTCTAGTATAACCGTATACAGTCACACGAATATTGAGGTCAAAAGATTGAAATGGCTCGTATTATGATGGCATAGTACACACCCCCGAAGCATCAGATAAACCCGTACAGAAAAAAGGCACGGCATCGTGACACCACACATACAGTGCATATCCGCTCATATTGACCTCACCCCACCCCACCCCCCTCCCCACATCCACCTCCTTTCCCCCCCCCCTTCCCGTACGAAGCACACGATTGCTTTTAATCAATACGCTACGTCACACAAATGGCCGGCGGGGATATTACGAAACACACACTCCCCCACCATAATGAATATTGACTTACTGAACGTTGAATAGAACAAGAATTGTCTGCAGATGCAATCTAAATCGAAAACTTTTTTTCTGGAACTGTTGGAAAGAAAGTTCCATAAGTATTGAACAGGACCCAAGTCTGCGGAATCTATTTACTAAAACAACAATCCCTTCCGGTACAAAGAATAAGACGTTTTTTGTATTATATGATCGAAGAGAGAAAAAAAAAAAGATACAAACGCATACGAATTCTCAGAGACATTCTCTGATTATCACTGAATTCTTGAAATAGAGCATCACTAATACGCGCTATCGAACGTGATGCGACTTGTTAATCGGGGGAGTTAAGGATGCAAAAGACTGGCGAAAGAAAATATTCAAAAGCCTTTGGAAATCTTCATTCACAATCCACAATTAGGGGATTTTTTTACATCTGGATGTTCTTTTTGTCTTTCTTCTTATTCTAGTGGGGGAAAAAAAAAATCTTTCATCCTGTTCCCGCTGAATAACATTAAAAAAATAAATAAATAAATAAATAAAGCCCAGTATTCAATTTGTGTGGTTTAGCACCCTAGTCGGTTCAAGGTTCCGATATTAACTTTAACTTTTGCCCCCCTCCAACATCCCGATAAAAAAAACCTTGCCCCGCCAACAAGCTTACCTTGGTAACAAACGTTATGCATAGTCGTATACGCTTTGACTTGCAAATTCGGTCTCATCCGGAAGCAAAAGATTAGACAAGGCCATTACAGATGGACTTTTACTGTTTGGTTTGGAATTCCTTTCAATAGTACCGCTTGCTCCTGAACTTAATCCGCCAAAGTTGTTAATAACATTATTATTATTGACGCCGCTAATACCGTTGAAATTATTGACTCCAGTCATCCCATTCATTCCACCACCGCCACCGCCGCCGCCAAAATACAACGGCGATGATGACTCCCATCGTCCGTTAGCCAATCGACAAAGCTGTGCGGCTGCAACAACTACCTCGGGATCAAGTTTTGCCTGCGATAATGCTGCATCGACTAGAGTGTTTATATCAAACCCAGAATTATCATATGCTAAGAAGGTAGATTGCGATTGCGTAGAAACTGATAATGCAGGCTTGTAAATGTGATCGGATGGAGACGATAATTTCGTATGGGAAGAAGAGAGAGTAGGGGAGGAGGCAGGCGTGGATAGAGAGGGCGAGGAGGAAGGGGAAGAAGAGAGGTGTGGAGGAGTGGCAGTATGCGGTGGCGGAAGGTGCGAAGTTGCAGCCGAAGTCAGCGAAGAGGAAGCTGGAGTATGTAGGACTGAAGAGGCAAGAGAAGTGCTGAATGAAGAATTCGACCCTGCTGGCTGTGCGTGAGGTGAGCGAATATCGGGTTGTGGGAAAACTCGTGTTGTGTAAGAGTTCGCCATTTTAGTGTTGTATTCAATTCTCCAAGTAATTGATTATTATTGTCGGTATGCTCTGAAAGAGATAAACCAATTCCGTTGATAGAGTAAAAAAAAACAAACCGAGACTTGCACTTTTTTTTTCCCCTAAAAATCTGTTGTTCCCCCTTTTATTTAAAGAGGGTCGATGTGTATTTCAACAAGTTCTTGGTAAATTATGTGGGAATAATGGGTTTTTATAGTTGCTTTAAAACTCGTCTTCTCTGAGATAGTAACGATATTAGGTAATTACAAATGTAATGGTATTTGATTTATGATGAGAGTGTAAGCAAAAAAAGGGGAGGAAGAAAAAGCCTAGTGCACACAAAAAAAGACAGTCTTATAGCGATCCCGTAATTTACGTCAGGGATTCTTCCAAAGGCAACTTGTGTATTCGGTTGAGATCTTCGCAACGACTACAGTACACATTGGATTCCTAATAAACAGTTCCTACTCAATTGAATGCGATAAATATGTTGCATACAATAGCCACCACCACATACTCGTGCTATGGTCTGACTCGATATGGGAGGACGGCTGACGTATTGTTCCGGCTTGCACGTGGAGTCGTTTCCGTTTCAGATTGTTGTGGAAATGGTTTCGAAAAGTCTGTTTGAGATTGTTTAAACCCGTTTTAAGGATGGTTTGGGATAATAAGCGGGGATGTAAAAGACGGTTGTTAGTGTAGTGGACAAATATATAGATGATAAGAGTAAGGTACGGTATCAATTGTTTGGGGAGTGGGGGAACGTTGGAAGGGAATGTATTGATAAAATGAGTTAGTGTGTGTCGATCGTTATGACGAGTCTGATAGTAATAGGGTGAAAGGTGGGGGGGTGGGGATGGGGTGATTATTATGATTATGACCATGATTATGAACTGTTTTCATTTAACATAGCCACTTTGAAGATACTGAATATTGAATCGCCGATGACAAAGTTAATTGCTCGGAATTACTTTCATAGTTGATAGTTGCACTGCATCGTTACCGCATTACTGTTTGTGTTGTTGATACACAATTGACACAATCGAAACGACGCATTCGAATAAATCAGATGAGTTTTATCAATAACACTTAATGCTCCTGTTGGTTTATCAATTATGCACCTGCATCTATAAACTCAACTGTATATAACATGGGATAAACGACTTCAGGGGTTCAAATGTTATACCCAACAACAGCTCTTGTATGTTTTCGTTGTGTATGTGGGTGAGTGGGGGTTTTTATCCGAGTATATAAGCCTGCCTATATGCGAATGCAAAGCCAAAAATATGAGCAGATTTATAAAATTTGCGCAACACAAAAACCATTGGAAGAAAAAAGTATATGTTGACAACTGTGTTGAGAGTGTGTATTAACTAGATAATGATGCAATTTTTTATATTCGTTAATCCTCTATAAAATGCACGCACTATGTAAATTCCTTTCAAAAAATGAGGGTCGTCTGCATCTACTAATTTCCACATTAAATTTTTACCTGCAAAAAGTATGCTGATAGTATTGCGATTAACATTTAAAGGTTGCCAGAAAGTTTTAAACGGGCGTTTTCGCCACCAATTCAATAGCGTGTTCCTGGTTAATGAACATGCTAGTCTCGTGCTTCTATTGCACGGTCGAACGTTGGATATCTATCTACTGCAGACGGTCACCCACGTAGACGGTTAAGTTTTCGATATTCGCGTGCAAGTTTCAAATTTGGAAACATGTCAATTGCTCTTGTATGTTGACCTTAACAAATATAGCAAGTTTGTATCGCTGACACGTGAATTATGATGCAACTACTCTAAACACGTAATAAAATGCGCGTCAATCGAAAACTGCTTTACCCACACTTGCATAATAAATCTTGTCGGTTTATGTGTTGTTGGGAGCATTGAATTAATACAAATATAATCAAATAAACCGAAAAAACGTTTCCTTCATCAAAATTAACCTATGCAGCGTTATTCTCACTTTCAGAACCAGGAATACCCGAGTACACGGCAATTTCGTTGTTCGCTGGATCAACTGCAAAAAGTCTTCCAATACCATGTCAACAGAGCTTAAATTCTTCTGCAAAAAACGATTTATATTACACATTTAACGTTTATTTAAACTTGAAAATTTAGATCGTGGCAAAACGCAAACTTTGATCCCGTCAATACTCACGGTTCAGATAACAACCACCAACCTAACATATCTAACGTGATTTATCAATATTGAAAATAACACCCTTGTTCTCTGCTAAAGTTTATATAATAGAGCAAGTAATTAGTAATTATAAATGGTTACATGAGTTTAGAGCATCAAAGGGAGCAAGCATCTGTAGCTTTGATACTGTCCAAATATACGCGTCAACCAATGCATGAAATACGTATTTTTAGATAGCAATAGTTTGGCACTATTACAGCAGAGTGGTCTCACTATGAAGATCTGATCAATATAGCAACCGGGACGTTATAAAGTACAAGGTCCAAGATAATTCCTTTGTCTTTTAGTTTACCAACATGACAATGGGCTGCTTATAACACCAGCTTCTCGGGGGAGGTGGCACCTAGATACGTAAGATTCGTATTGTTGTCTTATACAACAATATTATCTCGAGGGTTTGCATATAGATACGCAATAGTTTCTGTAATTTTAGGCCAGCTTGTAATGATCTTCGTGTTGGGTATTCATTACTGGACGGCAAATCTAAACAATACATGCGGCGTCTAACTTCCCCGTATAGAGTGTTTAGCCTAATTCGTCGGCATGCACACATATAGGATAGATAGCTTGCTACCTATCCTTCCTCTTTAGTTATCTGTGTTGGCGCGTGACATGCTAAAACGACCAAGTCGTGTGTGTGTGATCCGATTAAGAATATCTATCTATCTAACGATATTTCGTTCCTGTTTTATTTACAACCAAAAATGAAACCATTGTAATAATAACATGTAATGATATAATAATAATAATATTTCGTAGTACACAGAACCGCAGAGAATTCAGACAAACCCATCCCCGCGATCCGAGTACATATATATATTTAACCTTGGATAACTAATATAATAAATTTACATAGTATTGGCTAATATGAAAATAAATCGACAAAAAAAAATGCATCGATACACACTGATACACTGATACATTCATCTCTAAAAAGCGATCATAAAATTAATCGTTCTATCTTTCTTTTTCATCACCCTGTCTATTTCCCACCAAAACCCACCATTTAAGCCTTCGTCTTGGTAACAACGTTAAACAACATGCTCTCATAAAAAGCAAACAAGCCCACGACTGTGGCACCCACATAAACAACAACATCAGGTATGTATTGACGAACGTCTTCACTCCAATCAAAATTCCCCGAAGAAACAGCCAACATCGCGCCCTGTGCCACAGCAAACGCGAGTGGATTGTATGATAACCGAGACGGTTCGAAATTGAAGATATAAGAAAGCAGGTATGGGGTAAAGACTAGGAAAGCAAAAAAGTTTAAAAGTGGACGCCAGAATGCGTGCCAGTCTAAAAGGACCGAGAGGTCAGGACCGGGAAAATAAGAATCGTCAACTGGATTTGGGATGGCCTTTGTGAAACAAAAAACGGTTAGTCGGTTTGAACTTGACAAGGTTGTATATATACGGATTACAGTACGAATTGCATCTGTATTCCCAAAATACTTACTTCTGCTTTCCATTCAATCACAGAATATAAAAAAATCGCTATTTCTGTAACCAAAAAGGCTTTAACTAACGACTGGGAATCCGTTACCTTCTGTAATTAACCAAAAAGAAAAATTAATTTTTAATTCAAATTCTCTTTCACACCACACACAATGACCTTATCATCCACACTCGCAAAACCCCAATTTCTCCTTTCACTTTCCATATATCCTTCCCGCCCTTTTCCCTTTAAAGTCGATCCACGAACCTGGCGCATATTATCAGCAATGCGTTGAGGTGAACTCAACATTAAATAACTTTTTAGAGATTCCAATGGTGATACACTTGCCGGCTTGGGTTGTGTTTCTCTAGGAATTGGCGTCACTTGTGAATTTTCTACTACTGATGGCTGTGGAATTGTCCCTTTCGGAACATCCTGGATTTCCTGTATTAATGTTGGTTTTAGATTAAGTAAGGAAAAGACTGATTCAGGAAGTACAATTCATTAGGTAATTACCGGTTTTTCAGTAGGCACCTCGAAACCTTCAGATCTTTGGAAATAACAAGACAAGTTTAGCAAATAAATTATCGGTTCAAATGGTGCTATGGACAAATTACGGTTCTATAAAAAACTTCCTTGAACCAACTATACTATACGTCTCTTCTTTCATACCCGTTTCCATTCACCGCTTCTTGATGTGCTGGGGGAGGGAAGTTGCGACCAGACCGACGACGTGCTGGAGAAGCGTCTCCCACTGTGTGATTGATGGTGGGCTGTTGGCTCAAGCAGTATAACCTGAGTAATTGAATGACGTAATGCATGCAAAATTAGGTAAATTGAATAATATCTAGTATTCTAAGCAATTGCTCTTATGAATCAGCAAAGCAAAGCATATAAAACACAGTTTGATTTAATTCTCCCTTTGCCAACTCACTTGATCCTGTTCTCCAAGTCAGTTTTAAGACCGGTTGTAGCTAAGCCCAACGTGGATGCAATCTCTGTAGATGTAGAGTTGACGTTTATTATTATTACGCCTTTTACTTGTAGTGATGTTTCGTCGTTTGCTATGTTCTCTAAGACATATTCAAGACAGAATTTATTTACTTACCAATCAGGTCATTCTTCTTCTTAGCTCTCAATCCGTTAATTGAGAAGGGAGGGTTAGATGCAGTTGTTGGAGCCATCTATAGTTTGTGGTTATATGCAGTATCGGAAACAAGTGTATGTGATGGAACGAGGATGTGTTCGAATGAACTTTTCTATGTTCTGTTGCGAGTAGAGTACTCGATTATAACAGTGAACGAAGCGTAGATTGCGGTTGTAAGAGTAAGAACAAGAATAGTGCTTTGTTTTTTTGGGGGTGAGGCGAATGAGAGGATGCGGATTTACGTAACACGACGGGGAATCGAGTAAATTTGGCTGTGAAAGCGACATGTCACACTGCATGTGATCTTGATATATATATGATATGACAAACAATATGATTAACAATATACAGATTCAGCTCGTACTAATACTAATGTTAATGTAAATTAGGTTTCCAGAAGAGCTAACTGTATATGTCATTTGAGTATATTAATATATGATGGGGTATGTGCGTGACTTACTGGTTTTTGGAATAACAAATAACATAACCACCTCACAAGCCAACTAACTACCATACTTTTCGAGGACGTTTGGCGAAACTGTTAGAAAAGCCTTACATCCGAGGAATTTTATGGATCAGCGCATGCTAAATCTTTAATTGGACGTATTTTTTTATTAGCGCATTCGTATCGAAAATATTATTACATCATCGCACATCACATATGTATGTTCCACAACCCGTCTTTGTCGTTTTTTTCTTTCTTCTTTTTCTTAGGGTCGTCAGGGTCTAGTGTAGAGATTCTTCTCCGAATGCAAACAATATCCAACGTTTATTGACGCTTTAACGTATTCCATCTGCTTTTGCCATTTTTATTTGGCGTTATTAGACTGTCTGTCAGGAATTCGAAGACTTGAATTCGTTAACCAAAATTCCTTGGCTGCATCTTACGATTGTTATCAATTTTGTGAAGATGACATCCATCTCCGGCCGCAATTTATTCTAACAAACTTTGAACAAGCTGCCATTAACGCTGCTCGTGTGGAGTTTGCAATAAAGGCTGTCATTTTCATTTGGCACAGAATATTTATCAAAGAATACAAATATCTGGTCTCAGACTTATGCTTACTTGTGCGACACATTCGCCACCTGATGAAAAAAAAAAAAAAAATTACTGCAGCATTTGACGAATTAAAAGACAATATTCTAATGGGTGATACAATAAGGCGTATATCAAGGAATGGAAATGTAATTCGAGCTTTGCCCTTATTTCCACCCGATTTTTGGTCCCTCAAAATTCGGCATCGCAAGTGTCTTTAAAATTATAAAAAAATACAATTTAAGTTCAGCATGAGATAGAATTAATTGTACAAACTTATATACGTGAAATGCGAATTCAAACAGCCTTTAATAACCGTTGCAACAGGTCACTCGTGGAATTTCTTTTGAGGTATTACGTTTGGTGTGATTATTCTAAATGTAAATAAATTGGTGTTGTTTTTATAGTAAAAGTTCTTTTATTCATCGTATTCATTACAACAAACGCAGCAGCTCTAGAGGTCCACCTTAGCTGTGCTTAATAAAAGACACACAAAATCACTACAACAAACGCGAATTTCTGCGCATCAATTACAATTATCATTGGTCACACTCTGTCAAGGTCTAGAAAGTTCCTCACGTCATTGATTAAGCCAGTGATCAGATTAGTATATTAGTATCATGGCGTGTATCGAAGAAACGCGACAAGAACTGAAGAATGCAAAGAAGGAAAGCGTTGGAGAGGGAGAAAAGGAATATTGTTACGGAAAAGAAAAAACTAAAAAGAGAGAAGAGAAACCCGCCTGAGGCAAGTGGAAAAACTGCAGATAAAAAACACTACTGCTACTTGTGTCAACTTCTATATATGGTACATATAAGTTTTAGGTTATAAAAAACCATAACAATATACAGTGTGTTACGAAGAAAAAAAAGCAAAAGAACTACAGTCAGACCTCTCATGAAGAATATTTTATCATGGAACGATCTACAAAAACAGCTGTTTTTACTTATTGCTTTGGGTTTAGTTTGGCTTTAACTACTTTGCCGTTTGCTATTTATTTTGCTGTTTCTTCTGGAATTTCTTTACTTTATCTTCTCTTTTTCACGGACTGTTTCTTAATTTAGCTTATTTTTCCCTTCTAGTTCCAGCCCTTTTTTATATATTCTGGTGGTTCGCTGATCTGCATATGACACAATCGTTCATTGGCTATGCGCTACTTTTCTCTACTATCGCGAGGGACTTTTATTCACAACAAGGTGCTCGCTAAAGCCCAGTTTTATCTATCTACAATACATGCAGAGGAAGAGAATAAAGTCCTAAATTGGCGTTGATCTGTGTATTAAGGGAAGGGGGAGATGTATCTAGCCTTGGAGCAGGTAATAATGGAGAGGATGTTAGTAGGGTTTATCCAAGGAGTTAGAGAATCTATGTGTAGATCTAGCGTACGGAGAAAAAGAAGACGTCCTAGGAGTTGGTCGAGTATGTGAGAAATGGATGATGTGGGGTTGTGCCCAAAGGCTCTTGAAGTGAAGGCATTCCACATTGTGAGTATGGCTGCAGACTGGAGAGAGCGGAGAAGACGGAGTTGTTGTGGGGTGAGAGAGGGGTCAGGAGTATGAGGGGGGCGCTACTTTTCTCTACCCAAACTAGTATCGGGCCACCTCGATTATCACGTGCGCACTTTTTTGTCACTCGTCACTTATGGTTTGGAAAATTCTGTTGACTGTGTCATTTTTCAGGGCTTTTTATTTTCGCGATTTAGTTCCATTTGAATTCGACGTTTTAAACAAAACACCTATGGTGCGAAAGTAAACGCGGTTTTATCAATTTATCATGGGTGAAATACTGAGCTTTTGTCCTTTTTTTCATTTATAAAGCAGATGCATGAATATTTTAATCGAACATTTTCCGAGTGGAACATTATAGACTTCCTAGACGTTTGCGATCTTCAAGATTTTGGTCAGAAGATAGGGATTTATCTTAAGTCTCTTGAGGACATCTCTTGTTCTAATAAAGGGCAAAGAAGCAAACAAGCAAAAGAATTGCTTAAGAGATATAAAGAGGCAAGTTAATTATTATTATTTTACTTATATAGAATTTGGTGGCATGGTAGAGGATCTTGGGTCTTGTACCATTCAAGTCTATAGGGTGAGCCATGAAGTTAGTGTTGGGGCGGAGGCAATCTAGAGGGCTGTCTTATGTTTAAGACTAAAGGTTGATCAGCACTAATACCACTGGGGGGAGGCAATCTAGAGGGTTGCCTTACTTTAAAGACTAAAGGTTGACCTGGTGGAATGAGAAATTAGGTTGGAGCCGAAGACATGCATAATGAAGAATATTGTTATCCATGTAACCCTTTGAATCTAGGACAATAAGCCTGATTTTTTTTTATTATAAATATACAATTTATTTTCTATCGTCGAAATAATTGATTATTAGGCCGGACACTCCAATAAGCGGCTCACTTAAGCTGTAACGGAATAGAATTGATTTGATCAAGCTAGTAAGCTGTCCGTGGATCAATTACGTGAATAACGGAACGAGAGTTCATAGTTAATTATTGAGACGAATATTGTTTAATTAGTTTAGATAGAGCAAGTGACGGATACCGACTAGTCGAAACACAAATCGAAGATAGCCCTATTTAAAAAATTTAAAAATATTATTATTCCCCTTGATTCTTTAGTAGAATAATTGTTGTTATTATTTTATTAGAGGTACCCTTATTTTATATTCACAAATGTTTGAAACTCGGATAGGGAGTGAGAAGCGCGCATAATTAAATAGGTCACTTGAGTTCAGTCTTAATTGCACAACTATCGTAGTAAGGGCGATAGTACGAGCTAAGCCTGATAACACCCCCCGGTCGGCGAACACACCTACACGAAAGATAAATCGCTTTCCCAAAAACCCCATTTATTACCCGACCGTAACAGTTCTTTCCCACTCTTCCACTATAAATGTCTCTAATTCACTAATGTTTTTTGACATGCACTTCTCTATTCTGGTTTTACAATGTTCCAGAGATTCTCAATTGGATTCAAATCCGGACTGTTGGATGACCAATCCATTTTTTCTGGAACATTGGTGGTGGAAAGAAACGCCTTAGTGACACGGCTAGTATGCTTGGGATTGTTATCTTGTTGAAAGTGCCATTTTCTTTTCCCAAGCAACTGCTGCACTTCTGGCATGTGGTTCTGGAGGATTTCAACATAAAACTCACCATCCATGATCCGGCGGAAGCAGAACAAGGATTATTTGCCTTTCACACAAAACCCTCCCCATGCCATAATTTTTGTTCAGTCTTTCGGCATAGGGCGAACTGGCTGTGCAATCGTTCCACTGTGTTTCGAACAGTTGAAATGCTGTCTCATCAGTAAAAAAAGTCTTTTTCCAATTGTCGTTTAGATGGTCACGTGCCTACTCCACACGTTGAGTCTGTAAGCATAGGAGTCGCCTTGGGAAGACTTTTGAGTATTCAAGTCGTGCAAGGTGTCTTGAAATGGACGTGGATACCCTTATTTCCAATTTTGTCGCCAAAGTTCTGGTAGGAATTGAACTATCTCGGCAATAAATTGTCCAATAGCCCGCGAAGCATTAACGGTAATCTTTCTTGGACGACCACTTCCCTCAACGCGCTTGATTGTTTCTTTTTCTTTAAGTCTTTTTATGTTGCGATATATGATGGCGGGTGGGATGTTTGTGCGTGCATGCAATTCCTTGCAATCACGTACACCTTCGTCCATAAATGTAATATTACTTGCCGCTGTTGTTCTTGTTTCGAAATGTACAGTAGGATGCAAAAGTATCCCCCCACTTCTAATTCGGGACACGAATGAGTAAATGCTTTGAAAGTTTCCCTGTATATAGTGTATAATAAACCTTGATCACTTGTAAAATTTCAGCTTGATCTCTAAACACCAACGTTTTTACCATGACATATTTCGGGGTTCAGTCATAAGAGTTCAAAAATTCATATCTCAACACTTGTCTAACCACATTTTTTTATTTTGTTCCTCTGCACCATCGAATTGCATTCATGTAATTTTAGAACAAATTACTGTGTGATCTCTACTACAAAATACAAACAATTGTGCGGCATAATAAGACTTATAAAGATCGTTCACGTGTCTTGCCAAGTATAATAGCGATTTCGACTACCACATCGAAAGAAATACGTAGGAATTGGTTTGATAAACAAACAAAAAAAAGATATGGAGATATGGATTTTTGAAGTATAAATTGAATAAGCGATGTAGGGTTTTTATATTAATATGCTTTTATATGTTTTTCATATGTTTTAGAGGCAAATATTAGATGTTTGTAAATTTTTTACTGGAGACATCCGATCAAACCGAAATTTTACAAGTGATCAGGGTTTATTATACACTATATACAGGGAAACTTTCAAAGCATTTACTCATTCGTGTCCCGAATTAGAAGTGGGGGGATACTTTTGCATCCTACTGTACGGTGTGTTGCAAAAAAATGAGATTTTTTTTACGTAAAATAAAATGCTTGTATCTCGATCTAGATGCATCAGATCTAAAAAATGTAAATAGGAAATAATCGCGATTATCAAGAGTAAATTTAAGCAGCGTTTACGCATTGTTTTCATTGTACACTCTTTGAGTTTACCCAACTCGTGATGTATATATACTCTTCCAGACATTGATGACTTGTTAAGAGATGAATGGCGTTTCAATAAGACAATGACCTAAAACATACTAGCTGCCACTAAAAACTTTCTTCGGGATAACATGCCTGAAGTTATAGACTGGCCTTTCTAACAGTCTTGACTTAAATCCAACAGAGAATCTCCGTAATGATGCCGAAAAATATTGGTGATGATATTCCACAATTAACCCTAATTGGTTAGTACGATCATAGAAAGTAGCGGTGAACGCATTCCATAATAAAATTTTTTTAAATAAAATCCGCTTTCAAATGGTATAAAATTCATCTTATTTGCACCATTGATTCTTGCGTAATGTGTAATTTTGTAATTACGGATTTTTTTGGTCCCACACTGTATATTATAATTAAGGACGTGGAAGGGTTTGACGAAAATGGTTGCTCCTCTGAGAAGTCACAAAGAAATGCTTATTACCCGACATAGGAAATAAGTAACCTTGTTTAAGTTGTAACAGACAACGCAGAACCTGCTGAATGTTTTTTTCTTAGTAGCTGTTTAGTCGCGGGAAGCAATCATTTCACCGACAATCATTTCACCGACAAATATTTACCAACATTATTTCGAATTTATCCTTTTTTAGTAGTTAATTGTCGGTGAAATGTAATGAAATAATACCATGATTTGTGTTACACGGTTGCCTACAAGTTTTTACTAGAACATTGTTGGATTCCATTATATATAATTCTTATTCTATAAAATATGGGGAATTTGGATAGTGGGATATTGGGGATAATAATCTGAGTGGGATACAACTGAGAAATTTATATGAAATTAGAGGAAACAAATGAGAGTGCAATAGAGATTTTCGATTTACAAGTTTCAAGTGGTCCTAAAATTTTGACCGGAGAGTATACTAGTTGTAACAAGTAACACACGGATTGTAACTGAAATAAAGTTATCATGTCGAAAACCACAATTCAATTAGGAAAGTATTAATGTTATGAGAAAACCAGTTTGTCTAATAAGCATACATAACGAAGTTGCACAACCAATTGACGAAATGTTTATCATATGAAATTGATGTTTGCTATTAAATATCGATATTCTCTCCATTCATTTGATTACAAAAAAACAAAGAAAGTTTGATTTTAAAAGATGGAACATCTCCAGACTCTTTCGGTTGATTATGCAAATGGTACATTTTGCAAACGAAATAAATAAACATACCAAGAGCAACAAGACCGGCGATACCAATCAACGCTCTGACCAAGATACCAAAATTATTTGTTACTTGCACTATATTAGAATTGTCGTCACTCTCGCTAGCAGGCGAGGGCAATGAGACTGTTGTTGTTGAACGTGGCAATAAAGTCGAAGAAAATACACTATATACAGACATTGTTATATGCAAATATGTTATATTCAACAAGTATCGAATATTAGCAATTTAATAAAGATGTTTTACATAAAAGATAAGAAATACCTTTGCTTTGTTGTTGTCGGCAGACAAGTCGTTGTCCGCGTTGATTGAAAAGCCCGCCTATAAATTACAAACATATTACCACATATTGTAAGAACTCACACGTATTCTTCTTTTTATTTTCTTACCGGAAAATACAGGAACATTCCTGAAAATATGTTCCATCAGAATGACCGATTGGAACAGAATAGGTTCCAATAACAATACAGAGACCGAAAACAACCGCCGCAAAGTATTTGTTTATTATTGCCATTATGAATGGAATAGTACCCTCTGTTCCGTTAAAAAAGATTATGTATAAAGAGACCTCTTCTTTTCAAGAACGGTTATATTTTTGCCAAGAACAAGCGACGTGGAAGTCAACTATGGAATACATACAGTTATAAGTTATGTGACCTTATCGTCAAACCGAACAGATGTTCTATAATCAATACCAGCGAGAAAAATTTGTCTGTCCTAGTTTTTAAAGAATACGGCCGATTGAACGATCGGGTGGTGTAGTAGCGGAGTAGTGGGGTTGAGGAGAAAGCATACAATTATAATCACGGTAAACGTAGCAACATTTCCTTTTTAAACTAGTTATGAACATATTTATTTATTTATGTATGTTCTCGTTATCATTCGATAAATATATCATGGATCGACAATATTTCTATCATTCGATGATGGATCGACAATCATTTCACCATATTCACCAACATGATTGTCGACATTCTTTTACATTGTTAAGTGTTCTTCTTCATAATATGATAATAACTTTAGAATTTACCTTTTCTTTAGAAGTTATTTCTAACTTCAAGAACATCTTTATGCGGACCTGAACTTGCTACTTTACTCTTTACAACTGCTCAAATTCCTACGTTCAACGTGGCTGTAATAGTAACCTAATGTGTGCAACAAACGAAGAAGTTTTCATTTAGAAAGTGTAAACTTATTCTCGGCCACAGAATTGGCGTTGAAACAAGCGTTCCAGTTTTGTTTGCATTAGTAATTTTTTTCATGTAAAAGTGTAATATCGTCAGGGTTAGGCTGTGATTGCGGCCGTCCGTTTGTTTGGTTTTTCTTGTGCTCTGAAATGTGACATTTTACACTCATTACATTCTCATGAATAACCCACCCAACTGCACTTATTAGACCTCAGCAACATGCTTGCGTATACGTAGTGTGAATTTTTTATGTTTAAAATCATTGTTATTATTTTCGTTTTCAGTTAGAGGAGCAACACTTCATTGGCTAGTGAATAGAGACATTTAAAACAAGTTAAGTAGTGTACTATGTAAATGTTATTATTCACTTGTAAAAAATTGGTGTGGTTATTAAACTTTAATTAGGCAATCAATTCAAGATATCTATTTTTTATACCGAACCATATTACTAAATATATTAATAAGTAAAGACCTCTTTGTATTTAATCATCTCATCCAAATAACAGACATAGTCCACAAAGCTTACAGCAACTTTAAATAGGTTTTGAGTACTTTTCCCTTTTTAAATTTTAATCAGTAACATGTAGAAAGTTTGGTGTAGAATTAGTGGTTAACAGAAGATGTCATCAGTATAAAAGTACTTTCAAATGTACAATTAATAATACGTTCAATGCCATAGCAATAATTAGTTAACTAATAATAACATGAATATGACTATGTGTCGTTGGCTGGGAGGCATTGAAAATGGCAGATTGTAATTGTCAGAACAGGTAACAAGTTTCACTGAGCGAGATTAATAACCCTCCGCATAAGTTGGCAAATTTTCTTCTCATTAGTATGGTTAATTTCAACCTCGCGATTTAATTCCTCCCATAGCTCTATGTTAGTCTATGTGAGCTGTGCTATTGCTGGATGGACCGCATTAAAAACTCTCTTCCATGTCTGCAAATTTCTTATAACATCTACCTGCTACATAAATATTGTTTTCAACATGTCGGTAAATTTACGAATACGTTTAAAAGTGACTTGCGAACTGAACCTTGGCTGATCATCGGCTTTCAATAAACCAAAATTTTCTAGTAATTACATTAACTAGTCTTTCCTAAACATCAAATATTAAACTGAGTGTAGGAATATGTATATAGTCAAACTCTTCTAATGTATCTTTTATAACTGCATAACTCGTCTAAGTGCATAGTTTAACGCGGTCTCATATGAGGATTTATCGCTTATTACATACATACTTGTATTGGGTCATATTTTTATTAGCAAATTTTTCTTGTTTTCACTAATTAAATGCGTACTTTATGTGCATATATCACATGATATATTATAATTTGGCCAGAGCTAATATTAATAAATTAGGAATTTGTAAGTCTGGAGTATTTTTTAGTCAATTAATTTATTAGATAAAAATCTTTTGCTTCTGGGTCATAGTGGATTATCTCGCTGCTTCAAACAAATCCCATAGCGATAGTGTTAGAAATCGTCAAGGCAGTTATTATCATGGGAAAAGAACGGTTGCAAGAAAGTTACAAATAACGGGTCATTGCATGATAAATTATTGTTAAATGTTATCCCTTTGTGAGAAAAAAAAATACCCCCATTATATGATTATTTTCTATACTCGATTTAATTAAAAACATGTCAAGATTTAAGATCATGGCTAACTTGTAATAGTTTCTAAAAGGCTGCTTTACAACTTGTAAACATGTTGTTGAATAATTATTATGTCCACAAAGATACACAAAATTGAGAAGAACGAAGATCTAAAGCTGAAAATCAAAAAGGAAATGCCAGACCCGTCTGCGAATTAGTGTGTATCGTAAGAACGCAAATAATATTTTAATTGCTTACAGTATGTGACAAACGTTCTTGAAAGAAAATTCTTTAGGTGTCATATTACCCTTTATTTTCGAAAATTGCCATTATTCGTAAACTAAAATAAAGGGTGTTCCCTGACTTACTGCCCTCAACTAAAAACACATAATGACATAACAGCTGTAGTAATGGTGATAGTAATGGTGAGCTCTCGATTGTTGGAATTGCAATTTCATTTGTCAAAAAGGACATTGAGAAATGGTCTCGCTTTGCTGCGATTAAGTGACGACCGCAGTAACCTCATACTACCATAATGACGTAACAGCTGTAAGTAATGGTGAGCTCTTGTGCTGTCTTGATTGTTGGGATTGCAATTTCATTTGTCAAAATGGACATAATTAGACATATTGAGAAATGGTCACGCTTTACTGCGACGCCATGGATTAAGTGACAACCGCAGTAACATTAATACTACTATTGTACAAACTTATCAAGTCTTGGCAGAAACGTCAACATCACTTTATTCTTGGCAACAAAGACAAGCTTATAATCGACCTTTTGCGGGTTTCAAGTCTCATCTTGTTGGCATTACTATTGCATATCCAAGACTATGCCGAGCACGACAAGAAGTCATGGCGGGAAAAGTATTAACATGACATGAAATGAATATCTTTTAATTTTAGAAAACCTTTTGTTATTTTACAATAAACAATGTAATCACAACAGTTGAGCCTAGCATATTACGTAGACTTTATGGAATTTTCTGAAAGCTCTCTAAAAGCATGTAAAAATTTGCACCAGTAGATTATCTTGATGACAACGCATGAGCTGGTTTTCCCCCACTCTCAACTACGGAGGAAAAAGATTAACGACAAACATAATAAAAATGTATCCAGGTTAAGCCCATTGATATCGCATCCGCGAAGGCTAATCGAGAAAGATGAAATAAACTTACAAAACAGCTTAATGTTTTTCAATATTGAACGGTAATAATAAAAATAATGTAGATTGCCCTAATTGGATCTGAGAGCTTTTCAAAATATAGTTAAAAACTAAAAGCGCATTTCCAGTTGACCAACGGCGCGCAGACATATTGTCATGTGTTGCTCATAAATTTACCTTTATTTATTTAAAAATAGTTTTCTTATTAACCAGTTAGATTGAATAATTTCCCCACTATGCTACGCCTTAGTTTAACGTTCCGTTCTACCGTAAGGAGATAAATCCGATCCCTATCACCGCGCAAGTATCACAGTACTTTATTTAGTATGTAATAAAATTACAAGACTCGGCCGAGATTAATCCACGCTGTGATCTTCACAAGTTTGTATTAATCCAAACAATAAATGCCCGCTTTCAGATTTAACCGAAAGAAACCTTGTTTATTGCGGTTTTGTGAAATGAAATTTTATATTTAGTGGAACCACGTGCAGGCTTGGTTAATCGTGTTATAATTTTAAATTTTGTGCCACACTTAATATATAATGAAATTCTATAAAAAAATAATTTAGCCTCTAATACTAAATTCCCCATTCAGCCAAAGCAGTTTTTATTAGCCCAGGGTCGTATATTCCGAAAGACTTGATATTGAGGGTATCTCTAATCATCCGATTTCGGTGTCGACCAATAACTGAACAGGTTGAGAAAAGTAGTTATATCACTCTAATCACTCTATGTAACTTTAATCCAGAATAGGCAACTAATACGAAACATTCTAATCAAAAGATACTTTCTCTCATACACATTTCCCCCTTGATGCTTTGTTTGCCTAAAATATCCACACGTCGAAAATGGAATGTTCTGCTCACTTCATGTATGACATACATCACCAAACTTTATAGCCTGATACAAGGAACCTACATGTTCTAGACATTCACGCCTCGATTTGGACAATGAAATATGAACGGGCCGGAGAAATCACAACAACGTTATCATCAACTGTCAGTTATATTAATTATTAGAAAACCAAATTATTATTGGTCTTTTTTATTTGATTTCTATCTTAATGTGTTTTTAACATGAATATATGTACAAACTAATAAGAGTATATATTATTTTCGTCGCTGACGAAGACTAATTATGAATTTCAGAGTATAACGATATAGTCCTTTACAATGTTGTGTTTAATATATGTTTTGATAATTTTTAAATGTCCATCAACTATATAATAAATAGCATTCAAGCTCCAGAAATTTTCGTTCGTTCTTTTTTAGGCCAAATGGCTTGGGAAAATATTAGTCATTGGGGTAGATGGGGATCCTGCCTCGGTTTCGGGCACCAACGTATCCGTAGACTTTTCATCCACTACAACTGCCTTTTGTACTGTTGTTCCTGTTTTCGAATCATCATCATCATGTACCATGATCGTTGGAGCACTAGTGTGAGGAACATTTCCCTCCTTGACCGTGAAAGACAAATTCCTGATATGGGATGACGTGATTCTCCTTTCTTGTAAGCAAGAGTACGAAATTGGTTTACGAAGGATAGGGATCCCAATACCAAGAGCCAAATTACTGGTTGGAGTCTCAGGTCGTGAGGAGTATGACATGATATCGCGGTGGATTGATTCGAATGAGCTCTTGCGAGAATCGCGAGATCCGAGAGATGGCGTTTCCAAGTTTAAAGAATCTATAGACGGACGTGAAGACAGTGTGGAGGCGGTGTCGTTGTATGAACTAATACTGTTATGTCTTCCATGTTTGTTTGAATGTAGATCCAGTCTATCCAAAACGATGTCAACTATATTTCTCTCTCCAACTCGTCTTTGCAAGATCTCCAACCATGATTGCATCTCGGCTGCAGTGTCAGCAAAGGCAAGGAACGTGGGGGGTGGTTTGTAGTTGCGATGGCTCTGAGTAGAGCTGATAGAGTCTGATGAACGAAATACTTTTTCGATGCGGATGCAATTGGCAGATTTCTTTGTTACGTTAGAGTCGTGAGTGACCGTGTTGTATGAAACGAGAGGAATAACACCGGATGGGTCTTTGTCGGTCTAATTAGAGAAGGGGGGGAAAAAAGATTGTTAATGACAAGGTTATTTGGAATAAAGTTGATGGCGTCGAGAAGGATAATCGTGGTTATTTACCTGATTGCGATAGTAATATAGATGGCTGTCTCTGAGTACAAACCAGCGACGCTTCCATGATTTACGTAAAGCATTACCACCGAGTTTAGTGAGCCATCCGCATTTTGAATCTTCGAGAGTGTTCATTTTGTAATATAGATTTAATTTTGATAAATGAATGCAAATGATAGTAGATGGCGTGTACTATTGTATTGTGTTTGAGCAGTCGGTAGTGAAGGGTGTTTGCGAAAATGTGATGGGATGTTTTATAGCTGTATGATGCTTTTTGTTGAATTATCCGAAAGAGAGTTACGGGACTGCTATGTTTCGATGATGAGATTGTTGTGTTTTGATAGTGAGGGGCCGGTTGCATGAAGCTGGCCTTTTTATATTTCTGCTGCGATGTAGTGTGTACAAACAAGGCCAAGAGAAGGAGGCTCGTTGTATTATATTTTCAATAGTGATAATGAATTATATTGCAATAATGATAATGTTAAATAAATATACAATGACTAATGCTATTTATATATTAACAATAAGTACGACTTTATGACAGTATATTTGGAGGAGATAAAGAGTGCATACAGAACGAAGATGACTGGTTCGCTGGGTTATTAATTTAATTCAGATACACCCAATATAATTTATACGGTGTTGTAATTATTTATACTGTATAATGTATGTGATATGTGATTGCTTTTGTATTCTCGTACTTACCCCTTTAAAGTCACTTATAAGTGACAACTGCGGGCCGACGATCATGTTTATATTTATTACCAAATCTGCACCTAATTTAAGAAATCAAAGAACAGTCTGAAAAAAGAACGATGATTGTCAGGAGAACGTGGACGAAATATACAGAGGAAGGGGGAAGAACAACAATTAAACGGATCTAAACAACCGACTAGACCAATGAGTATGTAATAACTAATAATAGATAAGAGTATTTCATACAAATGGTTCTCCTTGAAAAAAATTTTTTTTATTGCTATCAAACGACGACGTCATCGTAATCATCATGCGTCATCATTGTCATCATCATCATTGTCCTCACTCCACACCTTTTTCTTTTCTTTTCTTTTCTTTTCTTTGTGTTCTTCATTTCATATCATCCTGATACATTTAATTTACTAGCCTCATTTCGTTATTAAATCATTCTTATACCAGCAGTCGACATGAAAGTAAATAAACAAATTTTCCGACGGACGCTCACAAATTTCATTAAACAATAGTCCTTGTTATTACTATAAAGAGCGTTATTGAAAGACAAGGTCACAGACCAAGGTACTATTAATAGGGAATATGTATGTGTAGTACGCGATGACCATCACTCTTTGTTAGCGAATAGCTGGATATGGAAGGATATGGAAGAAGATCCATGGTTCGATTGACTGGTTTAAATTGATCGGCTCATACGTTGTTCCAATTAATTTGACATTTTACACATCCTTTAACACTCTTCTTTAACAACATTATAGAGTTGACATGGACTAACCATTTTGTTCGCCATTAATACTGTAATAGTACATGTGGGTATGAATTTTCATAATCTCTAGACTCGATTATTTCGGTTTAGCGTGTGGCTGAGCATTTCACAAAAATAATAGAACACATGAAACGTGACTATTATTTCGTGGCAGGCGTGTCATTTTGGTTATACATCCGATGGATGCGGATGATGCAGTAAGTTGATGATATGGGGACGGATAGCAGCCTGCATAGAATGAACATCGATTAGTATGCAGACGGCATTGAAACGCCTTTGATCTGCTGTATTACGAGGAGAAAAAAGAAGTAATGATCATCGAAACTTGAATACCTGGCTACTAATGCAACACTCCGAAGAAGCCTATAAAAAATTAGCCTCAAGGTGCAAACTCATTTTCTACAAGTTTGCTATTTTATTTCCGGGCTTGTAAGATCATGTGGATTGCAGTTTCGAGAACGTTCGCCGGCCATAATCGGGAATTTAGCATGGATGAGGGATGTATTATAATACAACTCTACATCGTAAAGATTGATCAGAATTATTAACTGAAAATTAAGCATGGAAATATCTTGAACGTTCGATTGTATCGTATGATTTTTTTACACACAACATTGATACACACATTCATAATCGAAAAACAAAAAAATTGTTTTATAAATGAAAAAGACTATTACTATGGTAGAGTTGCATAGTTCGGGAATTTGTGGAATTGTGACAACTGATTGCAGAGGGGGTTATGTGACAATTGTATAGAATCTGGTAAGTGCATGTGACATCCCCTTACGTAATATTTATATTAACTCTTTTTATAAATGTCGTCATCGGACTTATTCCATCGTTTTAACTTGCTAAATATGGTAAATTTGTCAAGACAATTACATCATTGCCGAAATTACGCTTTCAAAAACTTTGTATGCGAGTTTTAATTGCCTTGTTACCCTAAATTTGCAAGAGGAAAAGAAATTTCTTTCCGGATCGAACGAATCCGGTCATTTAAATTAGGCATTTAGTATACGTCCTATACATACATCCTATACATCGTATACATCCCCTTTCTATTGTGATATCTGTCACACTGCGCCCTCTATCATATTATCTCTTCAAACATTGCCTCTCCTTACACTAAACCGATTTACCAATCAGATTTGTCGGGGGGGTCTGGATTTGTTTGTAAGCATAATCCGTAAAAGGAGATGGCAGTGCATCTTTGTTACCAGGGTCTTTTCGTCCTGCAGTTGGGTGTTATGTCAAACACCATCAAATATCCATGCGGTTTGCATTATCGGTCATTCATCAGTTTTATGTTCCAAATAAAGCATGACAATGTAATGAGAAGAGAATTTTTCGAGTATGTACAGTCGGTATTTTAATGCAGTAATTAATATCTTCCCTCTTCTTAGGAGCGATAAAGGACGAGAAATGAATTGTATCAATGAAATTATTGGTCAATGTATGTCTACTGCTAACTATTTTTATGTGATAGTCGACCGATTAAGATAGGGGTTAACTATAAATAGAATAAAGAAGACAATACTAAGGAGGACATGTGAATTGTTTATTCGATATAAAGTGTGCTGTCAAATTACTGACGATGCCGACACATTTGGACATACCCGACATTCAGCCACCCCACTTTATCAAATCGGACCAGGTGCTAGTAAGCTGTATTCTCGAATTATTCATTCATATTCTCCCACCTTTGTTTGTCGAACGACTAAGCCACGCGGGAGAATTCGACGAGAGCTGTGATTGGTGATAACGAACACAGATAGTATAGACGCACAATTTAGCATACTAAAAGATTCGTACAGATACGTAATTGTTTGTCACTCTCCTCATCTCGTGTGTGCAGTTTGTGCGTTCTGCACTCATACACATAGAACAGACATTGTTCATTAGATTAAGATGGACACGGATAAATTAAACACATCTCCGTGAGGTCACTCGTTACGTCTGTGAACGTCAATGACGTTTATCTAATTAATCCTTGCATGCATCAAGGGGGGTGGGGATGCGAGGAGCAAAGATATCTGATTTGTTATTATTGGGTAATGCTGGTTGATTGCAATAACGGATTTACCGGTTACGAGAACAATGATTTTCACGATCCTAGACGATGATGATTTTTTAACCGGACCTGTGCATTCATGCTTTACGTGCATATGTACCTCCAATCAAGTCATTCTACCATTTCTGCGGAATGTATCATTGGTTATTTGTTTGGGTGATCCATGTATCAGTGCAAACAATACTAAAATTAACTTATTTATATCGGATGGTATTACGAATTTAGTAATAACTGTATTCTACTCACATTCAAAGTCACATCTCAAATATCCCAAACGCTTTTCTAACTTCTTCCCTGCAGTGTGAATTTAACCAGGTGTCACAATTATGCGCTTTAGCACAATTCAAGTTCATATTAGTGTCCATCAAAGTATAATTCGTGCGTCAACTTTTAAGCCTAGACTCACCAGCATCTGGAACATTAATTGCACGGACCGTCACCTGCTTTGGTTTGCCAGCTTTTGTTTATTGAATATTATCCGCTAACATTCATTCTAATTAATCTGTTGGTTCATGTTTATGATACCCCACTTATTTACATTTTGTTCTACAATTCCCAATTGCTCTATCCATTCTGGTAATGCATTCATCAGCGATAGTCGCACAGTGTTCGATAGCATTTTAAATAATTCGTCAACTCTAATTGTTCCCTGAGCTGCACGTTCGCAATTGATAACTTGGCCAATCACACTTTCTCAGCAAATCACGCCATTATTTGAGTGTTTACATAGATTGATTACACAGTAAAAGGTTGCTGCAATTCTGTTGTCGCTCTTATATCGTAAATAACTCTTGTAGCGAGAGCCATTGGTTAAAAGATGTTTAATTGGGTCCAGCAAAAATCTTTCGTATTTCTTATATCGAATGTGGGTTTACTTTGTATTTACTGCTGCTTTCGCCTGATTCACACGACCTACACGTATAACTACGATCAAGAACTCCATTTATGAAATCCCACCTCGTTTTCATCACTGGTTCCTAGTCGAGTTTGCTCATGAGTGGGAAGTAATTATAGACAGAATGTGGACGTGGGTGCATGTGTATGCATGCATATGTATCAGAAGAAGATGAGCGGGAGGATAAGGAGTAGGAAGAAATACTAGTTGTATAATGGCTGTCTGTCAACTGTTTCATTGGCAGTCTATATTAGTCTACATGCGTTTTGAAATGTATGGACTCCTTGTGCCCAAGTGTTACGGGACGTGATGCATGTGAACTGTGTCTAGTTATGCGACAGTACGCATAGTCGATCGGGGGAAATGGGATAAATACAGTCGTACCTCGTTTATATCCCCACTTTCTTTTCGGGGATATATTCGAGGTGGGATACGACTGAGTGTGTGCAACGTTATTTAAAGCATGCAATTTTATTGGCTAATAGAGCAAAGATCTTATGTTTATTTTGCGGGTGGCCTGATTTATGTGGCCTGATTTATGTGGCCTGATTTATGTGGCCTGATTTGTGTTTGATTTGTGCTTGATTGTGCCTGAATTTATTATTATTAAAAGTGGCATGATATTCAATTGGTAGCACAGGCATTGTATCCGTCCAGCTGAAAAACTGGGACAATAGTAATAGGTGATTAACGGCAAGGATGTGATGTGTGAGCGAACCAATCATTCTTAATTTCGATAGTCACAGTATTGACAATTCCCAGAATGCAACAAATTATATAAGCATACATATGTGACGTTACTCACAATGACAACGGCCTTTTACTTTAGTGTTTCACATGGATTATAAGCTTATCACATTAGCTCTCTTCATAATCGTCACCTTACTCTCCTCGTCTTTAATTTGTGTAGCATGTCCTACGCCCATTCGAGTAATGTCATAAAGTTTATTGTTTCAATAACTAAAAAAGACCCAAACACAATTAGCCGCAACAAAGAAATCGAACAACGAACGTTGGAATTAACAATTATTATTACACACAACAAAGAGCGTAGTAACAATGCCATATTACTACGAGCGAATAAACTGGTTTTGCATACGGAGGAGTCTCCATTATCTGAAACAACGAATTTGGACAAAACAATAAAGGTTGTATTGAAATTTTTGTATTAACGATTGTTCAATTGTTAGTTTCATGAAAGCATTAGCAGCTTGATGCACCAATGGTTCAATTGGCGTTTGTTTTCAATTACCATTTTCTTCTGTTTTGTCACTATTCGTCGAATTTGGCAAGAGAACAAAAGATGCTGACACGTTGTTCCAAAGAAAAAGTTTGGTAGTTAGTATGGGCATGTTCATTCAAAGAATTAATTAATTCACAGCCAAGTCTTAATTATAATGGCTTTTTTTTGCTTTCCTTAATACGAGATTTCAATTGTTCAATTGCTGTTACACGATTTGTTTCGATTTAAATTTAGAACAAACTTAAAGTTCAGCGTTCACCTAGATTATCTCTTTTGTTTACAATACGCCAAGCTTACATATAAGGAAATATACAACATTTGTGTTACGAAATTCATATTTGGTAATATGAGAAACTTTAAACATTTAATAACAATGCCGAGAGAAAAAATTAAAAAACGGTATGAAGAAGACAATGAAGCTTTGGCATGAGTTGATTAATTTGATAATGGTGGAAGGGGTTCAAGACTGTTATAGTTAGTTAATGTTGCTGTTCTGATGATGGCTGCCATTTTGTGGTTTAGTAGTATTAATATTAATTATAATTTCTTCGCAATTCAAGGGTGCACTAGTATCATTTGAGTTAGTGAAATAGCAACCGAGATGCCCAGAATAAAATATGCGTTTGCTACCGAGAAGGGAATGACTGCACGAGTTTCTATTCAGTCAAGGGATAATTGGTGCGCAAATCTTGGATGCAAAGTATCGGAGAGTGCATATTTGTTGGATTTATTTAGGCAGCAGAAAAAGAATATAGCAAGTCGAATACAATAGCAGTGAGTACGAAAGGAGAAGTTTAATTAGTCATTTATGTCTAGTCTAGTGTCAAGTTTTAAACTATTGTTTCGTATTTACGTAATTACAAGAGCATCAATGTGTAATAACGAAGATTGACTTGTATAAGACCTAGTTGCAGTAGTTGAGCTGTATAGAGTTGGATAATAATTACTAATAGTACAAATGCCAAGTTATAAATAGGTAGTTTATTAATTACTAAACATACTCGTCATAACACAATCGAGTATTAGTATTAGCATTTCCAAGATTCTGCTTTTGTTGACTCGACTAACATGGGTTAGCCAAAACCTTGTCAACTTCAATTGGACAAAATACACATGTATTTTTCCGTTTCCAGCAGTTAGTACAAAGCTCTTGGGTTTAATTAACCTTAATTTGGTAATTTCAGAAAAACTCGATTGTTCCCACCAAGAGTTAAGAACAATTTAAATTTGAAATCAAATCACATGATTAGTCTTATTCGTAACGCACAAATCTCACAAAACTTATTGCTAGCCGATCAGACAATATTATGTATAAATTTGGTATACATCAACGTTCCAACAAACAACGCTTTACCGTTACACGTCGCCAAACGTTGCCACTAACAAGGTTTGCTTAAAATATAATAATATGGACCCAAGACTGACATCTTGTTTCTCTTCATTGATAATGGTCCATATTCTGCGTACTTTACAAAAGAAGCGTTTGCCTCCTAACACACTACATGTTGGCTTATAGTTGATTCAATCAATATTACACATTCGTTAACGTTCTTGCAATCACACACATTCGTTAACGTTCTTTATTGCAATCATTATACTTGTAATCTCCCTCCTTTCCTCTTTCACTTTTCAACACTCAACATTCACAAACATACCTCGCTAAACACCCTTTAATATTCGGTAGGAATAATAGTAATGCATAAACTCCTTATCGAGTTAAATAATACATCTACACACACTTTGTAATTATTAATACATAAACTTCTTTCAAATCGTCACTCGTTTTATTCACAACATGAGCCAATTAAGCAAGAACGAACAGCTCTTGTTATCTCAATCCTCCACTGCTATCCCAATTCCCAAAATAGCCCTCGGCTCATCTTCCCACAGAAGCGAGATTCGCAACAACTTGCCTTCAAATAAACCCGCTTTGGTGCCACAGCTCAAATTCAACACTAACGACGCACGCATATTTACGCAGGCTGCCTCTACGGGTGTTGACATTGAGCAAATCATCGAAGAGGAGAATGAGAGAGAGGTGAACGAAAAGATAGAGAACGGGAGGGAAGAGTATACAAGTGACGAAGAAAAGGCACTAGAAGAAATCATAAAAGAGGAAGAAAGAAAGCGAACGAAAAACGAGTTACCATCCCTGGACAAGGTATTAAGCAACGAGTCAGGAGCTCCACTGAGTCTGTATAATTTCTATGCTTATTTGAGAGAGGCATGGCAAGCTGAAGATAACCTTAACGCCTGGTTGGATATCGTAACGCACGAGGCAGCTTTCAAGCGCTGGGTCGAGAACGAAAAGAAAAAGAAATCTGAAGCCACATCAAATAATCTCAACTCTCGTCTCTCCCCTCCATCTTCACCATATCGTGAATCCTATTCTGGTGCTCCAAGTGTAGCCTCTGAAGATAGTACTAGTCATGCTATGGTGTCGATCACACCCGATGAGGATCAATCAGTTGTTCACAGCGACCGAATGAGTGGTGTATCTAGCGAACGATCTGCCGAAATACGTATTACCGAAGACAGTCTAAACAAATCGGCCAAAGAGATTTACCGCAAATATGCTAGTTTGAATATATTTCCAGAGGAAAACAAAAAGACTATGTATGATCTAATTGAGCGCCAAGGCCGATATAACCCTGTCGTGTTTGCTACATCCAAGGCTTATGTATATCACATAATGTCCGTGGTCTATTTCCCAAAATTTATCCAATCTGCTGTCGAAACAAACCTCACCGCCATCCATGCGATCATAGCGCTTCCTCTCGGTATAGTTGCGCTGACTGGTGGCATTTCGTTGATCCTGTTTTATATATTTCAAGGATCAGAATCGCGATTAGTGAGGCTCTGGGGATTCATTCCTATATGGTTTGGATGGATGCTGTTGCAAATAGCGGCAACGAGGTTCGCACCTCCGTTGGTTCTATTTAAATTGAGTGAACATAAACTGTTTAGGTTTCACAGGATTAAGGAGAAGGGAATATTAAAAGCACATAGGAAAAAGGCAATGCAACTCATTCTCTGCGATACTGTTGTTGCTATTTTCAATATAATTCTGTTGATTGCTATACCACCTATGGCCCTGTACGAAGAGAACAAACACTGATTTTTATGGGTAATATAAATAAACTAGTTTTTTTTTTTTTTTTATTCTGATTGATCTTGTCATTTTCTGTATTAAACACTAGTAAATAGTTTTCTATGGCGGGTTCCATTAGATTAAACAGTCACAATTAAAATGAATTCGTAGTCGATGACACAATCCTCGTTCAAAAACAGTTTGACAGTTTCATGTGGTAGCTTCATGCGCTTCAATCCATTGGGACACTTTTGCAGCCATTATCTCGCTATGAGCTTTCCAAAAAAAAAAAAAAAGTCAGTCGTCAACTCAATTGAAAGCTGCTCGTCCATCCCGATCTTATATACTCACTCAAGACAAAAGCATGCGGACATCCATCTTCACAAATTAAAACTTTTCCGTTTGGAAACTTTTTACAAAGAATCTCGTAATGCTCGACTGGCGCCCAATCATCCCTTTCCCCAAAATAAAACACAAACTTTTCCAAATTCTCTTTGATCAACTCTTCATCCAACTCTTGGACTTCTTGCATCTCTGTCATTGCCATGTGCAAAGTGTTCTTCACTACATGCCCATGGAGAAGTTTTTGCGTTGTTATTTTGGCATAGGCGACGGATTGTGATGTTACTAGTTTGACCAAGAGTGTGAGTATATGTGGAGCCAAGATAAATCGGAGAGATGCGATCAAAGATGAGGCAAGGGTTGTATTTGTTGGATGGAAGAGAGGAGACAGCAGGCGACCATTTGGAGTTTTGTGTATGTGTTGGAGAGTTGGAAAGAGGGCATATACTTGTATTATCCCGTGATCTGGGCGAGATCTTAACAACTACAACAGGGAAATATTAGTAAATTATGCAAGACATTGTCCATAAAATTAACAACCCACCTGTGTAGCAATATAAGCTCCAATAGAATGTCCGCATAAAATAAATCTCGGAGCAACGTTGTGACCGTGTTCACTCGTGAATTTCCTTTCCAACTCGTCAAATATCGCAATTTTATGATTAATTTGATCCTGTAAACTGTATAATCTGCTATTTCCTTGGTAATGGTCACCATACGAGTGGCCTAAATGCGAGACTAAGACCACGTTGGGTGAATAGATCGGAATTAGATGTAAATCCAAACAGGCAACCTGATTGAAAGTCTATTAATTCATTATAGACACCATAATACTCCAGGATTTGGTCCCTCACCTCCAACAATTTCAATTTTTCCTTTTCGCTCCCGAAAAATATTATCGCAGAATTCTTTGTAATACTCAATCACACCGGGATTCCCTGGTATTATAAACAGTACTAGTGTTCCTTTCGGATCGTTCGTTTTCTCTCTTAAACCTGGCCACCATAGAGTCTCTGTTAAATTTCCCGTTGCATTCCATGTCGTGCGCAGGGGTCGTTCGAACAGCGAGGAAATTGGCATGTTGGGTGAGAAAGAGCAAGTAAGAAGGCGATTGCCTTGGCTGACTGACAAGGATATTTCGGGGTGAAACGAATTAAAGAAATTGCGAGAGACTTTTATCCTCGTGAATTTTAATATTATTCACATGACGATCTGCTTTATTCGAGATTAACATGAAAACAAAAATGAAACTTTCACATGAACGTTCACTACGAACGAAGTTTAGTCTTTTCTATGGTGAAGATGCAACTAAAAAAGAACGCATTCTATTGTAAAAAATACGATTAAAAATTCTAAAAGTAAAAATCCAATCATCGCAACACAATCTAATTAAACAGCACCAAATCCGCAATACGAAACTCTTCCTCAACCTCCTCACTGATTTTCCTTCCAAACAGTTTTCAGTGTTTCCGTTGTATTTTTCAATAACTTAAGCGCGCCTTTGCTCACTCGAACAACAACATCATCAGAGGTGGTTGCATGGTTATCGGACTCGCTATTTGCTATTACTTTCTCAGCTTTATTGATGACGCGTAGAAGGGCTTTATTCTTGAGGTAATGTGATTTGATTTCTTCAGAAAAACAGCCGGGTGGATTATGGAGTGCTGTCCAGAACAGAGATAGCGGGGTAAGATTACGGATAAAAAAAATACATATCAAAGAACACTCTTTCTTTATTGTGATGCCAATTCAGCCTCGACATACCCTTAACGATTGCTCTTAGACTCAGAATATATGCCTTCTCATTATAAACCGCCACCGATGTGACTGCCTCTTCCGTGCCAACAAACTTCTCGTATCCAGCCTCATTGTACCATGGCGATCGAGTTAGCACCAGAGCTTGAAGAGAGATAAATAGTTGTAGCAAGGATGATGAGGGTGTCCAGACTTCCGTTTGATCTCTACCGTGCCAGGTATTCAGGAGGCTTAGGCAGACTAACGGAGAACGAAAGTATAATTTACAAGGGGCTTATATTGGGAGGAGAGGACGAAAAGTATAACATCGTATACCCACCTTTTCCGTCTTCATACAGGTTGGGATTAATCCGCCCGATCCCACCAGTCCATGAATGAAAGAATGCAATTGGTGGTACATTAGGAAAGTCATTTGGTAATGAAAAGTCAAACAAAAACGATGCATCTTCATATCTGTAAAGTAAATTGATATACATAGTAGACATTGATCGACTGTAGTACAATAATTCACGTGGATTACTGTCGAAAGGTCACTTACGGCGTTTGTGACGACCCGAATATTAACACGCGAAGCAAATCCATTCGGTTTTCGAACGAGCGTACCAAAATGCCGTCTATCGAAGAAGGAATGTTAAATGTAAACGGGTAACCTTCTAGTGCGACAAACACAGTCGTCCTACCTGGTAATGATTTTCGTAATATACCGTGTTCTTTGATTATGCGTTGTAGGCATGCTCTTGATCGGCTCTGTTTTAAAATATCAGCCATGAGTGATCAAAACACTTAGTAATAAAGTTAGAAATTCTGTTTGAAATAATTACTTGTTCTGTCTGCTTTAAAAAGCGGTGATCTTCAGGAGGCTCTTCTAGCATCTCGAACGGAAGCCACCCGTATGCAACACGACTTGTGGGACTATCTATTTCCATTTCATTTTCAGACATATTCTCATTTGTATCGTTTGTTTGTGCAATTTCGATTTGCCTGATATTCTGTGCAATAACGCCATCATCTTTCCCTTCACATTGTGCTTGTTCCTTTTCCATTCTGTTATCGTTTTCCTCATCTTCATCTACAGTCTCCCAACTGTCACTGTCAGATTCAATATCGCTTTCGTCCTCAGATTCACTTGACCAATCATCATAATCGTCTATAGTCCTATTATAAAACGTAAATCTACTATTATTTCCATTCGAGTTTGTGGGGATATTGACATCTTCATCTTCATCTTCATCTTCTTCGTCGAGTACAATTACTTGGTCTATAGGAACAACAATTGTAGATTTGTCCGCAAGCGAGATGACAGCGCGACCATCTAGCGTTAGTTGGGAGACTTCTCCAAACCAATCGAGAGATCTGACTGGAACAGAATCACGCCAAGCAAGCAGAGACGAATATGTTATTAGGTGATTTCGATACGTACTTGTAACAAATGTGCCATCTGTAGCGGTTATTAGTAGTAATCATTATTATTGACTTCCTATGTTAAACTGACCTGTTCTATTAACTTCATTTTCTTCGCGCTCCTGCACATTTTTAGCCTCTTCGTTTGATAATCTCCTTAGTTGCAATGCGATTTGCTCCAATACAGCATTGTTTTCAATTACATTTGACAATGATAATGGTGGCAACGCCGTATGGATTGCACTTTGCTGCCACAAAAGTACTTTATCTCCTAGCCCGCATTGCAAGTCTGGATGTACGACTATCTCATAAAGACTCAATTCTTCGGGTTCGTCCTGAAAACGAGTAGATTAACGTTATTAAATTCGAACTGTTCACTATTGAGCTCGCCAAACATCAATTTTTGTAAATGTACCTCGAGTTTACCGGGCTCTTGTCCGAACCAGCGTACTGTTGCCAACCTATCTACTGCATTCACGCGCTGAACAATACCCATGCGTTCCGTTCCTGTTTTGTCGTCAGTCTTGGAAAGTACATAATCAGCCTAATAGTTCCCGAATTATATCGTTAATCTATGGTTATAAATAGCGGTATTCAGTCAACATATTCCGTCATACCGGCCATACGTCCTGATCGTCGACATTCAGATATGGTACCAAATCAATTGCTCGCACATTCTTCTCTATACTCATATCTTGCCATTGAATATCGACCATGGTTTGAATGTTGATGACTGTCTAAATTTGCTAATACGTTAGTACCAGCAGGGAACATTTCATATGCTGATGAATTGTATTAGATTATCTTACCAAGATACGGAGGTTGCGTGCAAAGACCCTCGTACGATACATTATCTAACGCTATTTCCGGAGCTCCATACGCGCTTGCCGTCTCTGCACCTTTAAATATTACCCTGTCGGCAATCTCGAGAGTAGCGTGTTCATTTATACTCTCAAATACTATAACGTTATCCAAGTCATAAATATCTGTAGGCGGTGGAATGGCATTGGAAGTTTGATCAGAAGCCTATAAATTGAAAGCCAATAAACAGATACTGATCGTGAGCAGCGAATGGGAGATTATGAATTCTAGCGCTCTGGCCTCTTCCTCTTTCTAATAGAAAAATTCAGACATCTTTTTCGTCACCTACATGTCTATTGCGCATAATCCATCGAACCTTGATCTTAGTGGTCCGAGAACCAGAAACTACTGCGTCTTTATGGTTTGGTGAATAGGTTCCGTGGTGGTATACTGCGCTTCGAAAGACTTTACTATCGCCACGAACGTTCTAATTAGCAACAATAATGTATTATATAGTTAATACGTTATCGATATTCGTGCAGTTCTATCCCTATTAACCTCATTCTTATTGTTAGTCTTGTGCTCTTTTTGCTTCATGCTGAATCATGTTCACTACTCTCAATCGTTCTATGACATAACATCACTTTTACATTCTAACCTCGCCGACTGCATATCGATCGGGATAGAAAGTAGAGTATCGGTTTATTGTTTCGTCAGGTTCCAATAGATCCGCTTTTTTGACAGTACAAAAAGCTCCATCAGCAAAACGTAACATCACCTCATCCGAAACCTACGATCGTAATAACCAGGTTTAATATCTCAAATCTGAATACCAATCAATTGGATTGAAAGTCAACAAACCGAGCGAATTGTTCCAAGCCAATTGTTATATATGATGTAATCCCCTAAGTATAGTAGAAGCTTAATAATAATTAATCTTTGATTCAATTATGAATTTAGCCGACTCACCCTCCCTATATTTCCAGTAGTAAGTTAAATCTCTAGTGTTTACTTCTGTAATAATGTCATTAGTAACTTCATGCTTGCTAATGTCAGCTAATCCATTAACGCTGATAACCGTTCCAGACATCATGTCGTTTCCCGATCTCTTTACAACATCTCCAACTAAGAACGATGTTAACTGAAAATTAAGGATAAATATGGAAAAGAGACAATCGCGGTAGCAGACTACAAGAAAATGCTACCATAACGCACCAACATTCATCTCAGGAAGGATATCTATCAATAACCTTCAACTGATCCTCATTAATATTTTCAGGCGATCTTCCAGATAACCAAGATACAACTGCGTGGCCTTTAGGTAACTGCGACACGAATCATTAATCAGTCTATATGCGATCCAATAACTAGCATTAACAAGCCTTCACTCACCATTCCAGAAAGAAGTCCTGAAACTGAATCTTCCTCTGGTGGATCCTCAAATTCAAACCAAGTCTTCGACACTAAACCCAATTCACTAGTGCTGTCACCAGATATACGAACGGTATCTCCAAGATACACCTAATTGAAGAGACGTAAAGGTAATAAAAGACTTAGAAAGAAATTGCAGGAATGCATAACGACAAGTGAGGAATTACCTTAGTTGAGAAAGTCTTCATAGCCATTGAACTGTAGAATGAAATGTTTTTGGCCTGTCTTTTATATTTATAACAATGACTTAAATCAGATCTGGTTAAATAAGGTAATTTCACGTGATTTATTTCAATTACACAACTCACCGCTCGATCGCCATTTACTTTCGCCTCGTTACTTTATTGCAGTCTGTTGGGTGCCGGTACTAGCTCTTACCTTCTTAAGTACAATATTAGAACATACCATGTACCACTGCATACATATATAGTCAGAATGTGATATGCTTGAGGCATAATTAGACTAGTTTGATGTGAGCATTTCGTTTATATTAGAATAGTGCTTATCAGACACGTATTGGACAGAATAGATCAATTACGGATAAAAGGGATGTTCGTGATTTACCGAAGCGGATTCTAGTGGCCTTCTCTGATTACCATTCTATTTTATCTTCCATTTGTTTACCGTGTTAATCATGAAGAAATTAAGTAATTTGCGAGTTTAATAATCTTTGACAGTCATAGTATGCATTATTGAATAAGATTGTCTTTTAATATCCTATCTGCTTCCGATATTCTCTTTTTATTTATAACAACGTATGGAGTATTTACCTATGTGCTATCGGTGCTGCGTTTATTGTATGCAGTGGTATACGGCATTACAGGGTCACTTTGGGTCAGTAAGCGAACTCGCTCTAACGATCGTTTTTTGACAACAGTTCCAAAATGATGTATGATGAACTCGCGGCGTCTGTTGTGGAGGAAGTGGCTCTTGATGGAGATCAGGGTAAGCCATATGAGAGTTGAATTTTGAGATTTCAGTATATCAATTTGTAATCAAATCATATTCTAAATCGATATTCGTTGGTAATTGCCTCTACCAGGGACTGACCTTTCTCGCTTTTGGGACTTCGTTGATTCTTATGTCAACGGCAAAAAAGATGAGCTGGCCGCTCCTCCTTCGACGGACGATCAGTGGAAAGATCACGTATGGAAAATGCTATCGAGAATGTCAGGAATGACATGTAAAGCGATACCGGAGCGCCTTCAGAACATTGCTGCGCAAGGCGGAACGGGAAGAAAGGGAAAAGGAAGGGTTAGGGATGAAACTGTTGAGGTGTGTCGGAAAGGATATTTAATGATGAAGCTAAATTGCAATGATGACTAATGTTGTTATTACCTTAATAGTTGGAAACTGTTGACGTTAGTAATATGACATTAAAAGATGCCAATGAACTTTTTGGTGGCAGACTTCGATTAGCGGCAGACGCGGATTTACAGCGAACGGCTATGTTTGGTGATGAAGACGTAAGAGTCTCCTTTTGTCGCGTCTTATTTATCATATAACTTACCGTACGTGATTATCTGTACTTGACAACGACACCTCTTAAACACCATAATGTGAATGTTACTAAACAGATTGTACAACTCGTCTCGGCACAAAGCCTCAAAGTTCTACATCATGTGGCTAGAACGCGTTCTGTCGGAGCAACGCAAGCAGACATGGCCAAAGAACTTAAATTAGATCCGAGATCTTTATTCCATTTTGTAAAAACGCTTGTACAGAAGAAACTCGTGTATGTCCTGTCTGCATAGATTGTTTAGTCGTATTCGTTTTTCCACTAATTTTTGTGTATAATTTATCCTCAATGCATATGTTATTGCATTTGATTTTACTGGATTAGAGTTAAGCTTCCCGTCGTAACAAAAGGAAACTATACAAGTTTAGTAATACTTGCGAAATGCGCTCCATATAATTCTGCATATGCCGGAAAGTCTGTATATCTTCCAAGTCCAACCACGGGTTCTAATCTTAGCTCGGGAGTATCCTTTAACTCGCATCTGATCAGATTCCGCATAACACAATTATTAGCTAATGCTAAAAATCAAACGCTATATACATCGGATTTACTTAAAGCTTTGGTAGGAGGCGATAGAACATTGGCGCCAAAATTGGGATGGAAGAGTTTTTGTTACTGTTTTGATTGTTGACTGTAATTTGTTTACAGGGAATGTCCAGTCCTTCCATGAAACAACGGCGTTGGTTTAATAGAACCCTTGGCGGACTGCAAAGACGAGGTTATGTAGAGAAATTGAATGTTTTGAAGAAAACCGGTAGAGGTTATGAGAGATGTATTAAACTGATTATGATGTACGATATGAATAATTCGAAAATGATGACAAGTAAGCAAAAATTTCTTGGTTCTGTTCAATTTTAACTTCTAAGGTATTCATATGCCGCATTTGCATTCGGAATTTAATTACATCAGCACGAGATACGAAGGCTCTGTCAGGATCATCAATACCTGCATCCTCCTCGTCCACCCGATCACTCAAGACAAAGTCAGCAAAATCCCATGGAAAATTAGCACAAAAAATTTCACCGATTCACGTTTTAAATCAAGCTAAAGCAAAAAAACCGAGTGACATGTCACGATCGAAAACCTGTATATCTCACGCTTTGTGTGATTTGCCTATAGATCGTCAAATATATGACCTTATTCACTCTTCAGGAGAAGTAGGAATCACTGCTAAAGAGCTTAGGGATCGCCTAGGTAGTCTCAATGTCAGATTTTTAAATAAAATCCTGGTGAACCTCGTGAAGCCACAGCCGGACGATTTAGTACATTTTACGGTGAAAAGAGTTGGAGAATTTCAAGGAAGAACAAGGCAGTATAGGTATTTTACTCCGAACGGATTTGTAAAGTACCAGATTGCACAAGGATTTGATCCGGAAGAAAGCGAAGAACTCGTTGAAGCTGGTGTGGATAATACGACAATGTTTGATCCTTTAATTAACCGGTTCGAAGTGGTCAATGTTAAGCGCAATAAACCCAAGTACAAACGCAAACGAAAGGCGAGAGGCAAACTTTCTGGAGATGTTGACGTTGATGATACCGATAGTGCGTCAGAGAAATCACATAAGAAAAGAAAAATTCAGAGCGCTGACTATCTTATTGAAATTGGAACGCCAACAAAATCAATACAATCCGTAAACAATTCAACCAGCATTACTCCGGTGTATAAACGGCTCGGCAAAATACCGAGGATCAGAAGTTTGAACAGCACCGAAGAGTTAACAGAAACGAGTAATAATGATTCTGCAAGTTCTACAAACGAGCGTATTGTTGTTGAGGATGAGGAGGTTTCTGGATTTAAGGCCAGTACAGGTTCTCGAGCCCAAGCCATCTCTGTAGAACAGCGCCCCTCCACCAAGAAACCCGCATCGGCCAAATCTTCGTCCAGAGATACTGGTTCTCGCAAACAAGTTGCAAGCAATACATTTACCTCTCGCCGACGCCATAAAATTATCAGTGATCTCCTCGAGGAACACAAAATACTCGAATGTAACTATGTCTTAATTCGACGTTATCAGGAAGCAGAAGCAAGTAATGGCAGTTCAACCCCCTATCCCCACGTTGTCTGTAAGAAAACGCTCATGCGCGCTGGGGAATACATGGAAATTAAGGGCCTACTAAAGCGGTACACCGTTGCATTACCGCTCCTAAACGGTGGGATTACTCACAAACTATTATTCCTTCATCCGACGTTAACACCAGACAGCAAAGAAGTAAAAGATTATGTTGCAAAAATGCAAGATAAAGCTATCCTCGCTGGTGGAACTTATAAGCCCGCTCCGGTGGATGAAGTAGACGTAGAAGTAGAGAGATTAGATGAAATGCAGAGACGCATTGGTGTTGACGGTATTCCAGGAGATGTTTCTCCTCGATCACGATACGATACGATGATGTTCGCTGATAGTATGGATATCGATAATACAGAAACTCTAACATCAGATGCAGGAGAGAATATCCAAAGCACTTCGCGAGTGAAGATATCGGACCCTGGGAGTGATCTCTGGTGGTTGAATGTAGCTCGGGATTACGGATGGATTAATGCAAAGATGCTTCGTGCCAAATTATTACATCAGTTTTTGATAGAGACGATCAATAATGCCTCGCCAGATGATACTCGTGTTTCTAAAGAAGTTAGTGTGTTTGAAACAGCTATTTTACTTCGAGAGATGCCATTGGGATTGTATCTGCGCATTATTGGGCAAACAAGTCCCATTAAGGAGCTTACTGACTATATTAACTCTGGTGGAGATCTTTTTGTGCGGTTGATTGATGTGGCGCCCGAGATTCGTGCTACTATTTTCAATCGTAATTACAAATTTAGGGTTACTTTGAAGAATTTGTTGGATATATTAGTAGCCTTGCAACTTATAAGTTCAATATCAAAGTTACTTGACGATGAGGGAAGACCTTTGTTCGGCCCCTTGACTAGAATGTGGTTAGAAGGCGCAGACGAAGCTGGAGCTTCGGCGTTTTTGGAAACGTCCGATTCCGATGTACTTATGCCAGCGTATAAAGTTATGCATACTGTACCAATGTATGATTATGCCGTACGTGGACCTAATCGCCCTTACATAAAAGACTATCAGATAGTGACTCCGGAGGATCTGCAAATATACTGGAGCGAATTACAGTATATTGCACTACAGCGTGAAACGGAATCTAATGCTGCTGATATGTGTGGATCTCAAGACGCCTCTCAAGATAAAATCAACAATACAAAGAATAAAGATCCCCTTCGCTTTATAACCTTCCCTCGTAATTGGCAGGGTTCATACGCTTTAAGCATCCGACAAAAAAAACTGCTCGAGTCTTACGTAGACCGTACAGCGGGTAAGACACCTTACGATGATGACATGCTCTGTCAGAAAATAAGCAAAGAATGTATAATTCCCGTGTCTCGCGTTAAAGCCTACTATAAACGTATTGAAGAAGCTTACTATCAAAAAACTCAAACCAAGCAACAGAATCGCGCAAGCACCAAACGCGTTCCAAGACCACGTAGATCGCGACGTGAAGGTCTTCTCAAACAACGATCCATTTCCGGTGTTGTCGCCTCCGCACAGGGCGAGCCCTCATTCCGTAGACGTCGTCGTACGACAAACGTTCATCGACTGGTCAAGAAAGTCCAACGATCTCGTAATAATATTTCCAACAGTACGAATCAAACTGAGACTAATGATGGACTACAAATTGAAGCGGCTATTGTTGACGGTGAGATTGTACCAGTGATTAACGATGCGACACGTTTTGAGACGCAATATGAAGAACTAGCTCAACGTACACGACCTAATTGGATGGTAGAAGAGGATGAGTTGTTAATTTATGCTTACGCTATTATGAAAGTTCGTGCGGCAAAGACAAGGTTTCTGTGGGCCGCTATTAATAAAGTGATACCACATAGGACCAAAGAAATGTGTCGGAGAAGGATAGCTGTTCTAAGCAAGAGAGTTATTATGAGAGACAGAATTAACAGTTTGATTATCCAATGGGAGAGAATATACAAAAATGCTATTGAGAAAGAGGAGATTATTGATGAGAATGTGAACGATTTGTTGAATTACGATCTTCTTGGTCAAGTTGAATATTTCAAGAAAATTATGGAAAATCAGCCGAGGCATGCATATTATATCGATAGACTTTTTTTTTTCTGTGGATATGGTTAGCACTAACCGTTGTTTGCTTGCTTAGTGTCCTGGCGCCGGTACCATCTCTATATCTTCCAGAAAATGTCTCCATTCTAAACGAGCGATTTGTTGTCAAAGATTTCTCGTCCAATCGCAGAATTGATTATTATTTTGAAGACCAGCTTCCAGGGAAATCGCTCAGACAAAAACAAGAAATTCTTCTCTCTAGTCAGTTTTCTTGTCAACTTCCGAACGACGAGCTTGTCGATCTTCCCTCGAAATGTGAAAGTATGCCGATGGATACAGGAAAAATGATCACAGATATGATCGAAGCATTGTTAAAGGTTGGGAATAGAAGTTTGCATTTTACGTACAACAATTTATTCATCTAATATATACTTATGATGATTCATCCTTTTGATTGAGAAGATGATCCTTCTAACACCAGACGATCAATATGATACCACTCATGCATTCTCTATACTTAACTCTTATCCCATTAAATACGTTGACAAAGCATTGGAGGAATCCAAAGCGAGTGGGGCTATTGTCAAAGTCAAAAGCGGATTCGATCGAAGAGTTCCCGGTCGTGGTTATCATGTCTCTGAGAAGTATGTACTTGATTCCTTGTACAAAATAGATTTCAAGAATTGATATTTGGGGTAAAAATGTAATATTCACGATCAATTTACAATAGATTTCTTAAGGTTATAAACGGCAACTTGCCAGAGCGATTCTTTACGCACGCAGCAAACTACTATAAACAGCTTGTGCAAAGGGTCATGTTTTCGCCTTTTGCCAACAGTGGAACCATGGCTTGTCTGTTGGATATGCTTGCAAATGACAAGGTAGATTGCTTGAGGCGACACTTAAAGTGAGGTTGATTACGCAATAGACTTATCAGCATATTTATATAGATTACTCTGACGGGACTGCTGCCATCGCATTTGTTTGCGAATTTAATACCGAATTACAGAACGCGCCAAATTGGTAAGTGATCAATTAAACAAAAAGCATAATAATACGTCTATGGCTGTTCTATGCCTTTCCTACATTTATTTTCTCACTTTCTCGCCTACATATAAACCAGACGAAAACAAGTTGGAGTTTGACATTGTTATCTCTCCCAAGAATTCCGTTCATTTCGACGCCACTATGAAGACATCGATAGTGTCACAACGTGAATTTCTATCAGAATCAAATAACCATCAACTTCCAACAATAGAACAACCAAAGATAGTAATGCTCGATGAAGACACGTCTATGGATACTATCGATATAGAGATAGAGAATAGACAGAGTTTACACGAAGAGAATGTATTAGAAACGCAAGACAGACAGAAGGAGAAAGGAAAAAAACCGTCATGTCATTTCAAAATTCCAAAATCTAAAAAGGAAGCTGTGTCAGAAGCCAAGAAATTGATGATGACTCTGGATAAAGAGACTGGAAATAATGTTTTTGCCGTTTTTAAAGCAGTTGCTCGGTTTGGTAAACTTGGAGTGACGATTAATTCGTTAAAGGTAGGTGTCTTTCAAAGCATTATCAACCATTATCATCTCCTTAATATGTATCCTTTCAAAGCGTACCAGCGACGTTTATTACTTCACCGAAGCCTTGCTAACTCTCATAAAAACAACCTTAGGCCTACCTACAGGAGAATTCTAATCAAATTCCGGACGCTCATATCAATCAATCTCTTAATCTCCTGGGGAATCATACCCCTCTATTAATTATGCGTGTTGGCCATAAAGTTAACAGATACGTTTGTGGTATATACGCGGAACGGTGGCTAATTGATGTTTCTAACAGACAAAGTTATAACTCTGCTCGGTACACGCCCCGGACAGTAAATGCAGCAGTTGACGTAGAAACAATATCTGGTCAAGGTCAAACGTTGAGAGAGAGAACTGAACCAGAGAAGAAATTTGCATTACCTAGAATGTGGTATAATATCAATGGCGAATTCATTGAATCCGTTCATCGCGGATGTTTAGAGGTGGTCCTTGGAACTATACTGAAGATACCAGGAATTTATGAGGTAAGAATTTGAGACAGCAGTCGATAGTTGATAACTCTTGATTGAACTTGTTGTCTTTGTTATGTTAGTCTAACATCTATAGAAAGCTACGATTGGTCATGACACATGCTGAGATCCAGGATATCTTAGAGGATCTCGTGGAGAGAGAATGTGTAACAAGGCGATGTTTCTTGAAACCGCAAAAGGCAACATTATTTTCGGCGCCGAGGACCTTTGAGGATTGTGGTATGTATTGTTGATGAATACATGGATATTCGTTCAAGCGTTATACTAAGTCACATGTTTTTATGGATAATTTAGACTGCAATGTAATTAGTTCCGATAAAGTATCATGCTATTGGGTTAACCAGGGATACTATTTATATCATGACAAGGTTAAGAATTGCTTCGTCTAAGAAAATATTCTTTGTATTTATAATTGGTGATGAAAACAACCATTTTTAATAATTAATGCTTTAATATGTGATTAAGATGTTCTGTAACTGTGATTAGAAATTGAATTAGAGTAACAAGAATCACAACGTGTGATCGTGAAAAGATACTGTTCCCAAACCATTGTTGCAATAAAATATCAATGTGATCTATGAATGCAGTAAACGTTGTGCACACCGCACAATTATAAATACGACGCAAGATTTTACTAGTAATACATACGAGTTGTTGACCCTTTAAGTCACTGCTCTCGATCTTGCTTTCTGCTATTGTATTCATATCAATATTAATATGCAAATTCAACTTTACCAGAGACGTTTCTACAACGATAAATTGGGTTATGAAAAGAGTTGTGCTCCGCGCGCGCAGAAGGAATCAATGCACCATTTGGGAGAAAAGACGAACGCAGACCAGAAACCAAAGTGATATTGTTTGCTGCTTCGGCAGCGAGTGTCAGTATGCGAAGAGCTTAATGTGTTGAACAATGATCATCAGCGTATTTATGTACATTCTCGTGCCACAAAACCCGTTTTAAATTTTCGACCCTCAGACATGACAAACCGAAATTCAAATGTATCCGCCGACTCACTCTTCAGGATCGCAGACAGATCGGTCCTCCGGTCACCCATGCCAAGACACATAAGCTCACTTCATTCCATAGGGACAGCTGCTCCTACTTCACCTCATAAACGTAGTCCAATAAAACCCGGGAAGTTTGTACGGCCGACGCCTATAGTGCCTGCACTCGGCATACCAACGACGTATAATGTCACTAGCTCGCCGTCAGCTTATGACAGTTTAAAACAGAATACAATCCCGGAGAAGTTTTCCTCATCAGAAGCGCGTTTACCGGAGCCAAGTAACGATTTTAGCCTTGTATCTACTGAGAAAAAGGTCGCACCAAGTTTCGAGGTAAGCTCGCTTCCTAGTCCTTTGATAGAAGACGATTATCGACCGGAGAAAGGAATATACATGACTCGTTGGCATTTGAGATGCATTTCTGCATGTGGATTGAACCTTCCGGATGATCTTAGTGTTTGGGTAGTGTTGAAAGGAATACGGAAATACAAGGGACAATGGAAGGACTGGCATTCATCAGCGATTGTCGATAGAGTTGACTCGCGAACCGTGCAGACATTAAGTGGACAAAAGTACTACCTAGCTGGCGACGTCATTGCTGATACAATGATAGAAGATGGTGAATACTATGATGTTATCTGCCTTTGTGTGAGTAATTGACGGCAAACGACCTAACAGTACTTGTTTAATAATTCTAGGATTTTCATCAGAGTTAATAACTCGATTTTCGCAAGGATTTCCTTCAGATTGGAAAACAGTGTTGGCTGTTGAATTCGAAAGACATCAAAGCCATAGAATAATGACGATGACATCAACGCCTACAAAGCCTAAAAAAGTCGCGAATTACGATCAAAATGACTGTGCGGATGACCTGTCTACCAAATCACCGGCCCGTAGGGTTTCTAACACAAATAAGGATTTGTTCTCGAATACAAATAAGGATTTGTTCTCGAATACAAATAGGGATTTGTTCTCGAATACAAATAGGGATTTGTTTTCTAATACAAATGAGGATTTGTTTAATGAGGCCGAACCGACTCCGCCATCACCAGAGACGACGGTAGTGGATTCTGACGACGTAAGTTCTTTACTACGATCATTGGGCACGACATGGCGATCTATCATATACATTTATAATACTTTTCTTCCGCATAGGTGATTCTACCAAAAGATGTAATTGCTGTCACTCGCTCAGGACGTCGAATAAAACGACCCGGTGCTTGGTGGGTCAGCCATTAAACACATTTACAGAGTCACGTGATATATTTGTAATTACAGTATTCCACTAATATGTTCGATGCTTGCAGGAGAAATTACTATTTGACACGATATGTTCATAGCTAATCTTTTTTGTACATATTCTGGCCCGATCTGATATATTACCCATTACTGATACCAAGTAATGTAAAATAATGTAAAGCCACAGATGTAAAGTAGCTGATGGAGAATGTGCAATGATTATTTCTGAACAGTGACTAATGGATATAGCGATCCAATTGTCATGATTTACCGTTCAAGATCCTAATACTTATCCGTCCCTCCATTTAAACTGCCTAATACAGGTACCTTGATTACTTATCCGTCACAGTCCTAAGCTAGTGAAGTGCTGCCTTTTTTCAAGAAGCATGCCTACTGTTAGTAATAAACAATAAATTGCAATTGTAACCAATTATGTAATTTGCAAGATGGTCCAATGGTAATATATCAGATCTCTATTAATATAGTTGTTACGGTCTTTGAACAACTGACACATAAATCCATCGCTTACTACAAATTGTATTATAAGTTATCAAACATTTCAGAAAATGCCACAGAGAATGGAGAATGTTAGATTAGCGATGTCTTAACAACGCGCACCCAACCAACGCGAAAACAACAATGTACATTCTCGCTATCTCTATCAAATCTATTTATTTCACACTCACTCAATGCTACTCTTATTTATTGTAAGGGTATATCAAGTCAACGCGAATAGATATACGACGACTTATCGTTAAGCAAGAAGAGTTAAACTGTAAGTATGAAGTTTGAACAGATAACAAAAAGTTTTTTATGATTGAATGTCAATACGTAGCCAAGATCTCATTCAAGAGTGTCGCAAAAAAAAAAAAGAGAGAAAGAAAAGAGAAGATTTAACATGTAAACATTTGGACTGAAAGTCCAACTCCCCTGAACGCTAAGGTATGCTATTCATGCGTTAGTATACGTTTAGTACTACAAAGCTCTCTCAGGCGACCGCACATACCGTTTGAATTTTGTTGAAACAAACAAATTGACTAAATAGAAAAAATATGTGTAATAAGGCCCTTTGTTCAGAATAAAACCATTGAACGTGATGAGCTTATTAACAGTGAGGACTTTATATTAATTTATTTAGTTGATTCATTGATATGAAATAGACCAAAACCAACACCATAGTAATCTATTTTTAAAAGGAACGTTGATGACGTTATCGATGATTCCTGCTGTGTTAAATTTGAAGATGAGAAATACGTGTATATGTTGTACCTCAGTTGGACCTGTCTCGGCTCAGCCCAGTCACAGTCACTCGGTCCAGAACTCGGTCCAGAACTGAGCTCGGTCCCCAACTGAGGCACCAGTGTAACAGACGTTAAAAATGTGCCTGTCACAAATGTGTCAATAAAATTGCGCCCTAATGTCACAAAATGCGTTCGCGCTTTAAGAATACAGAATTAGGTTCGTGACAGGGGTTCAAAATTGCACCCTGTCTTGTATAAACGCCAGTTATATTTCATTGTTAAAGTTCGTGTTGTAATGTATACACGTAAAGCGTCGAGTTGTAATGATCTTAATAATAATAGATTTATTCATTGTTTATAATTTTATATTAATATCATATTAAATGAAATACCGCAATAACGTAATTGAATTGTTGTCTGCAATTATTAAATGAGCTCATTTTCTAGGTATGGATGAGAACGAATATGAGGAATTCCTTAAAAAGACGCGTCTAAGTTTATCTCCCTTTATAAGCGGACGCCGGGGTATCAGACCAGACAGATATTCGATTATCGGTGCAATATTTAATTAGATTAACACAACATTTTTATACCTTGGCAATATGAGGGGCATAAAGAGCCGCCTGCAAATTTCAATTGATGTAAGGAAGACCACGTTTAGAGCTAAATTTTGTGGGCACAAACGCTCCCCTAGGCGACAAACATAATAATACGAAACTAAGCATATAATTTCAATATAAAATAAATCAAATAAAAAATCGTCCAACAAATGTTCCCACTGCAAACAAAAATGCAAACCGTTGCAAGTAATCATCGAAATAAAATGGCATATAATATAATAATATTATTATTAGCGAAGGCATGCGAGGCCCAAATACCGAAAAAAAACCCCCCCGAGAGAAGAAGGAGGGAAAAAAATGTAGCTGGTATTGATGCTCACAGAATTTGTCAATGTGCCTGGTTAACTTTTTTAATACTAACTCAATGCTCATCAAGTGGGAAATTATAGTCTCTATAACCACATAGCATAACACTTGGCTGGATGTTACTACAGAAGTAGCCTTCCTCTGACTACTACTATCGCGAGGGACTTTTATTCTACTACTATTGCTCCCATTCCTCATAAAATTACTAGTTAATATTAATGAGCACGTGGCCAAGTAATTTCACTGACAATAAAGATATTGGTATGCCCAAAACTAAATGACTGAAGGACTGAAATAAACTATTAACAGAGAAAAATTACGCAAAGTGCTCCTTACTATTACCATTTAATTGAGAAAGTAGAGTTAAATATGTTATGAGAATAAGAAAAGTTAGATACGAAACAGAGTGTTATTCGATATGAACAACTTTGTCGAATAGTGCAATTGGATTAAGCGGACAATTGGAAATACTTTGGCATGAGATTTGTCATCATTACTATGGCCATCACGTTAAATCAATCGTAGACGCTAATGATATTACTTATAAATTACTAATGCTTCGTGTCCATTATACAATATAAAAAACTTGTTTCGAAAATTAACTCACGTGATCGACTTTTTTTTTTGATGCCAAGTAATGTTATTGTATATCGCTTGTTTCCATTGTCCAATGATGTAGGGATACGTTTCGTATCGATCATTCTCGATTGCGCATTTTCCCACATTCATTTATTACTCCCATGAACAAGGTCTTTTGTAAGCATTATAAATTCCATTCAAAAACTCCTTGTCCCCATCATAATCAATCATCCCACACAGTATGCAATCTGTGCGCCTCTATTACATAATGGAATTATTGTTTCTTGTTGACTATGAATGTGTCTGTCCATGAATTGTCTCGGAGATTACAACGATGCGGGTACGTACCCTGGTCAGAGAAGAGGAGAGGGCTGAGTAGTCTTTTTTTAACACAAGATGTGAAATTCTCCGAAGCGAAAGCTGATGTTTCCTCATTTGGTTATGAACAAACAGTGAGACAATGGTGTAACGAAACATTTAGGGGTCAGAATTGTCTGTCATATTCGCTCCACCACCCCATTTTTACTTTACTCTTGTACATATTATTAGTATCAATGTGGTTATTAAAAGCAAAGTCGATGATGCCATTGAAAGTCATCGTTTGCAATATAAAGAATGGACTTATGCATGGCTTAGATGTATTACTATTAATATCAATATAATCGCTTCTCAAATACAAACGTACCTTTTTATAGAAAACCAGTTTGCATACTAATTTGTCTATCAAAGCCATTGACTCGAACAAATGGTTGAATAACTATCGCGAGGAACTTTTATTCAAATGGTTGAATAACAAGTAGGTCCTGCTTTCAAACTCGGAGTGATCTTGTTCAACGACATTTTTATCGCGTAACGGTTTTAGGCAGAAACTTTGGTGGTGCTAACCAAATGTTTCTACCGACATGGGTTTCGCAAAAGATAAGATCAACCATTAAATCGGAGTACATACTCACGGAACACCTAAAGAATGGGGGGGTGGATAGACCCGTCTCAATGGAAAACTACATCTCCATTGGTACAGCTGACGTTTGTCTTTGGCGATGATGAGCAAGTAGCAATTACTTAATACACAATGTTTCATCTTTGCAGAAAATGCTACGCAAAAATCTTTATCCCAACTCCAAATGGAAGTTATAAACCAATCCGGGAAATGAGCATATGTCCCGATCAGTTACCTCAAAAGATACATCTCCATTGTTATAATGAGCAGGCAAGCAGCAATTAGTATTCGGGTTAAAAGAAAGTACTTAATACACAAAAATCTTTTTTTTTTTATTGACAGACTTTATCCCAATTCTAATCTATATACAAATGTGGTTATCTTTGAAAACCTAATTTGGAAATATGAAGAAAGGGAAAGCGAGCTAATAATTCAATGGTTACCTTTCATTTTAGGAAGTGCTCTTGACATGGTGATTTTTGGTAAAAGAGTGTTAAAAAGGAATACAATGAGATAGTTAATTCCTTTCAGAAGATTAAAACAAGATACCAAAAGTTAGATAGTCAGGAAGAAGGATCCTATGCTTATGATGACAATCAACTCTAATTCGGTCAAACTATATAATAAGGAATAAATAAATTTATTGTAAAGGTAAAAAGAGAAGATCGTTGAATTAAAACGCATTGGTCACCGAGGTCTTGCATTATGCAATAAACCCCTTACCAGAGCAACTAACGTTCTAACAGTTGTGACATATTTATGATGTCAGGCATTTAATAGCTATTAAATATTGTTTATAGTAGATGTTAATTTCTTTTGTTCAATCAATCCAACCCCATAATATGGTGTCACAGTTGTTAACCCCCCGAAATCACGATTTGTTTACATATTAATATGGGTTAACGAAACGTACAATACGCATAATATATTAACCGCGCATTTGCAGTGTCCAATGCGCAGTCCCTGGATTCGCACATACATATTGTATTGGTATTGGTATACACCAACACACTAACACTAACACACTAACACATGTTATCGGTGTACATTCGGCCGTCATTGCGTATATTTGAACAATGGAACAGACAATACGAAGGGGGTAATAGTCAATCACATGAGAGTGCTACACAGAGAATGGGGTAAGCAGTGTCAATAAACCATTTACAATCGTATACAACCGTTCATTGTATTGCGTATGTTTTTGCAGATGAGAGTAACCGATGCCAGTATGTGCGATAATAATAATAAATTCAATGAATTCTTATCATCCGGATCTGGAATCGGGTGATGTACGCATCTATTAATATTATTTGTCAAGGGCTGGGTTGTTGCCTTGCCTTGCATAAACATAAAAAACTGGCTGTTTTTATAGCCTCATTCACGGTTCATTCGGGTTAGCATAATCTTCGCCCCGGGGCTGTGTGTATCGGCTATTAATAGACGCTAACACGCATTTTTATACGTTGATATAGTATTCGCTTTACGTTGGTTTTTGCGTTTAAAAAAGGACATGCCTAGCCGTTGGGAAAATGGCTGGTGTTTGTTGTTGTCAATATGGTTGGTTCACTGACTCACGTAAGCAATGGGATTTACACTAAATGAGCTGTCCAATGCGTATTACAATGGATCGAGTAAAATCGGCCTTTGCGAATCGGGACTATTTATTATATAACACAAGATACACAATAAAGTTACAATCACATATACACACGAATCGAAAGCATCATCCAGGCACAACCGATATTCTTATAGTGTTTGTTATCGATTCCATGCGATGACGGTATTTCCCGCTTTATATTAAAACCAGTGCTCCACAAAAGTCTTCATTCAAACAAGTATGTGTTATATTTTAATTCATTAAATCTTAAATTTAAGTTGACCAATTCAATATAATCGTCCCGCGCGCTATCATAAATAACAAGTTATTTGTTACCTACCAGTAATTCCCGCTAACTATATTACACACTGTCCTCTTCTAGAAGGGGACCAGTCAACTTGCAGTACGCTATGAATGAGATAACCCGAAATTAAGGTTGTCGACCGACCTTTTATGATTACAAATCCCAAACTTGTTTCCCTTGTTTCGTTCACTCGGTCGATAAGATGTCGTCTATATATTTTTCCCCCCCTCGAAATGCTGATTTCCATTCGTGCTTGCCCCAAATGGCGCATCCAATATCATCCATTCAATGCGCGATAACCTGCTCGTAATTAAATTTTCGCTTTTGTGCACTAGTACTCGCATCATTTCGACATCTCCGTATGGAATGCACTAGAACATACATAATCATACCATAATGCAGCGACTGCATATGTGTAAGACATATACAATTCATTACAGACATTGTGTCTTTACTACATGTTCTCATTTGTTATACTGTCCACCTTAATAAAGACGGAGAGGAAAAAACAACCAAGAATTCCCGGGAAAAAGAGATGGCGTATACCATATTGATAGCCACAAGTGGTATGTTGTTGGCCAAGTTTGTTGTCGAAAAGTGTAAGCAAAAGATACATCTTGGTAACGATAGTGAAATCAGACGTATCGACATGTGCTACGATTACTTATGCATGTAAGATTCCTATTAATTTATGATAAACTATAATCCCATGTCCCATTGTCCAGATGTGGCCTGTTGATCTTAATATGTTTCCCCTTGAGAGGGTATGGTTCGTGAACTATTAGGTGAATGATTAACGAAAAATGTTTTGTAGTTCAAACAGCATATTATAACCAATTATATCAAATACTCCCCCTGCATTTTTTTTCTTTTACCTATTTCTAGGCTGTAACCTCGGGGGGATACCCGTTATGGGATTTTATGCTCCCAAACATGATGGTAATAAAGTCGACGTAACTTGTATCTGGGTTCTAGGCTAGTCATTCTCACTTTCTCACTCTCACTCTCTCACTCTTTTTTTTTTTTTTTTCGCACAGCAGTGGTTACACAATTGCTACGTGATACTAAGGGAGGGCTCTGATTGGCGTGGTATAGTAGATACCATTCCTGTCGATATTTCATGCATCTCGCAGAATGTCTTACATGAAGATTGTAAGTGAAAAATTGTAATACAAACGAAAGGTTTTTAGTTCCGAAATTGAACCTTAAGTTTACGTAAGCAGATAGAAAGGGAAATTACCTTCTTAATTTTTCTTACCTGTCAAAAAAACTTAATGATCATACGATTTGTCGATTAGCCTAAAAAAGTTTACGAACTAAAAAGTCAAGTAGTATTTTATTTGTTTATGACATAAAGTTTAGGTGGCGACGAATAACCGTTGTGCACTGCTCACGATCACGCCACTCGGGTAGTTTTAAGAGTGGTTTTGATGTATTCCAAGTATTCCTCAATTACCTGTCTTTTCACGTGTACAAGATCGTAGTACAGTCAGTTATTTATTTGCTATTTTCCTCTATCTTTTAACAAGAAGGTCTGTTACCCACCCCGGCACCAAAATGCCATCCCGCCTGTCATCCATAATTGAGACAACAATGCTACCTAATCGGGCAAGCACCGAGCCATTCCAGACGAGGGGTTAGTTAATATTTTCCCAGCCTGACTGGAGGGATTTCAATCAATTAATATTTATTTATTTGGTAACCATACGAATTCTATGTTAACGACAGGAATGCAGGTGCTCGAATATCACTGCATACTCAACAAATGATTATAATAAAAAACAATGTGTGTTGGTCACAAAAAAGCAGATATGTGATTGTATTACTATATATCGACATAAAATATATACGCAGTATTATACTTGTGTATAATTAACAGATTTCATGATTCAATTACTTTTTATGTGCTTGTACTGACCCGGTTTTGATATTAATACTTTACAACTATTGGTATCCTGTTATACCATTTATTATAAATACAACTTCATTCTGGAACATTTGCATGCTCATGAGTAATGATGCCGATCATCCAGGCATTGACCTTTAATGAACATGCAAACTTACACTAGAAGATACGAACAAACACTGTGGATCCCAACAACTACGTTATTTCCGTTCTATTGTATTCACATGTTATTTGCTGTGGATAGCCGCAGATAGCCCCCATCAACCTCGAATCATTACATCTTACGTCAAACTTCTATTCTTAATCCAACCATACATCATTCCTTTTACGACACCTACAGCCACATCCACACCCCGTCCCCCCTCTCTGCCCACATACCCTTCATCACACAAAGTACAATTCTGTAAATCGCGGGTTTCAACATTTATATGCATATATGCACTACTCACAACAATACATTCGAATTCACATTCAACGCCCATTATAGTAGTAGTTATTCCTGTATATATGTATTGATACTTTATACTACAAATACGGTATCTGAAAACATATAAATTGCGCTCACCCGGGAGTATCATCTACCTTGGTATCCGACTTAATACTCTCCAACAACCGATACGGTTGACGCTACGACGATTTACAAAATTTGTGCATATCTATTCTTCCTATCGAACAAACCCAAAAATTCATCATTCGCTCAACACATCTACTTTTTTGACATTGCTCTTTCGCCCTCAATCCCATACAATGACTTCTACTTCGACTCCATCATCCAAACAACCACTTCCTCGACAACGAAAGAATACTCTTAGTATTATCATTCACGCCACAATGCAGCTCCTCTCGTCCCCACCCTCTTCCCCTACTGACTCCACTGTCAATGGAGCTATTCTCTCACAATCATCATTTTCATCCACTTCACGTGACGACTCATCAGAATACTTTTCATTCCCAGACTATGAAGCTTATATTAAGGATGTGGAAGAGACCGAAAAGATGGTTGTACAGATGGAAGAGTTTGACGAAATGGTTGTCAACGGAGTTAGAATACGCTCACCAAAGAATTAAAAAAAAAAAAAGTAGAAACCTTCAAAAGTATGGAATATAATAGATGTGATATGATGACAAGTGGCATAAATGGAGATGTTTAATAATAGAATTGTTATCGCATGTTCAATGTTTGGATCTATTAATCGGATGGTTGAAAAAAACAAAACGGAAATCGACATATTCTTTCGTAAAATCGACATACAAATGAACACTTAATTAAATGGAAAAGGCTTGAGAAGCTTCTTTTAGCAACGACAATACATTATTATATGAACTTGGCCACTTATTACACAGTGGACCATGCTATGGTTTATTTTTATATGCTCTAATAGGATGTATATTATATTACTGTATCTTCTCTTTATATTACTATTTTAAAAATTGTTCCACAATCTATCGATCTCTTTTTACATTTGGAAAGGGGAAGAAAACCCAACAAAACTGTTTATGAATAATTAATTTCAAAAGTTACGACATTTCGAGTACAGACGAGCATAAAAAAACGTTATTTACTAAATAGGATAAACGACAACTCTTTTCCTTTTTTCTGTAATCTTTTTTTTTTGCTCTCCCCCGTCGTCAGTATTATGCTTTTTTTTCGTACTGCTCATCCGCAATGTTTGGTTAATTTCATGTATCCCCTTCGACGCTTACTTCTCTGATCCCAGGAAAGGGAAAGTTTTTGTATTATCTATAGTTTAGAGCACCACTTTTTCTTCGTGGATATGAATTGCTTTTTCGAGACGAGACTGGATGAAAGTGAACTATATTTCAAAGTTACGTCTATTTGTTTGAAGTAGAAATTCTCTTTGTTATGACCAATTCTTATATCGTAAGAGCAAACGACTATTCACCCATCGATTCGATTTTTTATTCGCTTAGTTATACAACAAACTTTCCTTATTCTTTTTTGCATCAGAGACGTAAAAATTGTTTATTTATATTACTTGTAAATATTGTTTATATTCGTCTTTTTTTTTTTCTTTGCTAAAAAAATTATCTTCTTTAGTCAATTAATTTCTTCGTCTTTTTTTTTATACGCAATTTTCTTTTGGGAATGGAAGAAACAAATGCGCTAAGTTTATGTTTTTATTTCGCCGAAAATTACTTGCTCATACTTTGTTGTTTTTCGAGACTGAACGAAACGTTTTAGTTCTTTTTCTTTTGCTTCTCTTTATTATATCGAATTCATTTTGACAATTTTTTTTATTATCTATTAAAAACTCGATACATTTCCGTTCGTCTTTATTTTGTTTTGCGAGACAAATATTCGAATTTATCTTTTGTCATGTAAAAGAAATAAATAGTAAACTATATGAACAGAAATCGTTATGCGCGATAATGATGCTGAAGCCATAGACAAGCATGTTTTATGCTGGCTTGGAACCGCCAACTTTCATAGCTGCTTTACTATTTGCAACGAACTAGTTGTTTGTTTAAACGTTATGCAAACAGATTTCTCAAACGTCGGATGGAAAACTTTGCTCGCTATTGCAGATTTGGTTTCTTTCCGCAAGATAAAGGAAAGGAACGGCACGGCAACATAGCTACACTTATCAAAATCATAACTTTCAATACGAAATCCATCTTGCAAGATAATCAGGTACATTACAAAAGTTTCACTGCGAGGTGGTTGATGTGAGTGTTCGTGAGAACTATATATTGATTTTACTTGCGCCCACCATTGGAGCATATTAATATGGTATATTGTTTTTATCACAAAGGGCAATGGCAGTTGAGTACAACTTTAATATATTCGGTGTATGTCCATAAAGTCAATTGGCAGATGTTTACTGTTACTGCCTCTGAAGATGTGGTTGCTTTTTCTTCTTCATTTCTTCGTACGTATATCCATGCCCAAGGTAAAGGATCCCTATTGCCTGATATTAATCTCGGCAAACATGATAACGCCACCATGTATTCGGGAGTCATAGTCATAGATTTGTTCTACCCGGCAACAACATGAAAGTCGGTTTATATTCATATTACCTTTATTCTATACCTACACTTAATGCCTGAGAAACTGCTATCAAAGCATAATAATACGTGGTGCACAGCGCCTTGCGTCAACGATGTGTTGCAAAAGTTCTGATTTGATATCAGCTTGTTATATAATAATTTTATTTTCCTCCCGGTTTTGAGCTATATTATCAAAGATGCGTTCAAGTTCCCTTTTTTTATTACATCTCCATTACCATATCATCTATCACTAAATTGGTTATTCCACTAGTAGGTGCTCTCATCAGCTTACTTCCCTTGACAGATTTGGCAAGTAGGTAAGTTAAAGGGGGGGCAGGTACTCATAAACTCTTGTCAAAAGATTTCTTGTCATATAGCACGATTACTGAAAATCACTGTATTGTGTATATGATATCTCAAATCTGATAGCGATAGGGATAGTACCCAGAATTAGTTAATGAAATGACACAATAGTCATCAACTGCGGCGAAATAATAAAAACTCAAAGCACAGTAAATAATAAAGGACCCTCTCTGTAAACAAAAGAACGCGTTTTGCTTGCAAGATAACAAGCACTTTCACGAACAGTGATATGCATGCCATCAACTTTAAAATTTTGTAATCTGTTGTTGCTGAACCTCAGAAGTTAATTTCCTTTAGTATAGCAAATTAGCATAATTCTAAAAATCAATCATCAGTAATGAACTAAGAGAAGCCTTTCAAACCAGAACAAGATAGTTTCTTAAAGGCACAAATTAAAGCAATGGATGGTGGATAAAAAAAAACATACTATTGCTGGGAATTACAATACACATTTATGTCAAGAAACTTATCTTAATATGTCAGGCATTGGTAGAACATACATAGTGGCTCTCTTTATAGAATCAAACAAGTTTCTACACTATAACGAGATATACACAAAAAAGAAATCTCACTATATAGTGTATTTTAATAATACACTCCCCTAGCATAAATTACCGGATTTCATGAAACTTTATTAGTAAAACATATGAAAAGTCTTTCTTTTCAAAAATCTCTCCTGTCCATGTATGCTATGCAAATTACAATAGTTTTTTTATGATTTTGAAGCTAATCGATTGCACTTTTTGAAAATAATAACAATAAATTTTATACATTCATCACTATAAAGTTGTAGGTCGATGAAATGAATGTTACGTGCTTTACATATATAATCGTATATTTTCATATCAAAATTTAAAGACAACCCCTTCAACATGTTACAGCTTTATAACGATAAATGTATAAAATTTTATTGTTATTTTTTCAAAAAGTGCAATCAATTAGCTTCAAAGTTATACAAAAACAATTGTCATTTGCATAGCATACATGGGCAGGAGAGATTTTTGAAAAAAAAAAGACTTTTCATATGTTTTACTAATAAAGTTTCGTGAAATCCGGTAATTTATGCTAGGGGAGTGTATATCATGTGACATACACTATAGCGAATTGATACCGAAAGTATTGAATAATGCTAGACTGGCGCTTGTTTTCAATATTATTTCGAAGAGTTTGATGCTTTAAACTATTTAACGTTTCCATAGTTACAAAATCGACTCTCCCGAGATTATTGTGTTGTAAATATTTTACCACATTCGCTAATCCTTCCAAAGCATCCTTTACTTTTATCAAGGATTTAGACTCTTCAATATTCTCTGGCTCTTGAGTATCTTCACTGTTTACGAACTTGACAATTTCCTCATCCGTCATTTGCTCCTCACGAACAACTTGATCATTACTCTTCCACAGTCAGGGAATCAGCATTTTTTTATCAGTTACATACTTTGCCCCAGTCAAGGCAACACGCTTTTTGCCACTTCTATCCCTAGACTGTATAACTCGTCTGAAAGAATACAATACTTTTAATTAACAACATTAGTACACATACACTACCTAGACATAAGTTTGCGCGGTTTTTTAAAGAATTTTTTATTTCGTCTTAGCTTAATGAAATACTAACATCTTGTTGGCCAACCATTATTGGCAATACATGCTTCTATTCGTTAAGGCATACTATCAAGTAATTTGAGGAAGACTCTTCGCGGGATTTTCTCCCATTCTTCTTTTAACTGCACCTCTAAATTCACAAGATTTCTGGGAGGATCAGAACGGTCGCGCAAACAACGTTCGAGATGATCCCAAAGTGCTCAATCCATTAACATTTTAATTTTTTTTCCCCAGAAATCCATGCCTTAACATTGTTCGTAAGTTACAGTATCAGATACTTATTGATATCGTTACAGTATCGGACAATTATTAGTACTGTTACTTTATTTATAATTTGAATTGTTTTTATCTTATATGGCGTAAACAATAACAAAGACGCGTACACGAGAAACAGAGCTTTCAATTGATACCAAAATCGATTATTTTTGTTACGTCAATTTTAATAAAAATGAGAAAAACTGACCGCGCAAACTTATGTCTAGGTAGTGTATGGATCAAACGTGATATTTCCTTTAAATAAATCAACAACTATAAATTCTCCGTTAACAGTTTCCTGACAGAAAACCTTCCCAAGTTCAGTGGATCTGAAGGGAACCACCTAATATTGAAAACTCTTTTGAAGTGAGGAGTAAAATAATTGACAAAGTCGAAATATTTCCACCCATAATCTTTGTAATGGACTGCATTATTACAATGAGCAGACGTTCTAGCTACTTCAGCGACATCATCAACAGTATTTATCCTTGACTTTTTGTAGCGAACCTTTAGTAACCCAAAATACCTATCTCAAATAAATTTTGTATGCCCAGGTATCATGAAATTAAGTTCATATTGAACATACTGATCAGCAATAGTAGTTTATTCTTATTCTGTCCTCCACAGTTGTCACAGGTAATCTTGAGGCTCTCCTCACCTCTGTTACGTTTAGTAAGGGTGCCATAAACCTACAGGGCACTAAAAATCAATTAGGGAAATACCCAATATTATTCACTAAGATCTTGCTGATTAATGGACGTCTAGTTCACTGAAAGGGGTACATATGATCTAGATCGAGGCAAGATATATATATACCATAATAATAATTTAAAATCCAAGTTTTAGTCTAAATACCAAAAATGGAATAGCAAAGAGGCACGAAGTAAATAATTAGGTTAGATGCGGGTCACGAAGCACTGCTCGGGCATCGTGTGATATATGTCTGCGTAAGTTTCACATGCCTGTTTACGACTATTATTAACCCTGTCAGGCAGAGCGCCTTTCCTACGGAAAGAACATGAGAAGCGAAGCTCTCGTCTTTGACACTATTACAAAACAGTAAATACTGTTATACAAGTTGCTCTGGTTATAACGACAGTTGGATAAAACGACAATCTCCCAATAATGACCTTTCGTTGAAAACCAAAGACTGTAGGTACAGAGGCCGGCTCACAGCAAATGTAATAAAAAGCTACAAATTGGGGCATTTGAAACCAAAATACCGCTCATTTGCCACAATTTTAGAGGATACGATTCTCATATACTCGTCGAATATTTACAGCGGATAGTTAAAGTGTATTCCAGAAAATATAGGTAAGTATAAATGCCGTGGGACGTGGGCCAATTCCGTTTCTCGATAGCTACCAACATATGACAATGGGTATTGATAAAGTTTTGGAAAGCTCGAAAAACTTCCTTTATCGGTCAAGCACTTCACTGAAAAGGGGTACAAATAATCTATTAATAATAATAAAGCGAAAATGCGTATTTCCTTATGATTGGACAAACTCATGGGACAAATTCGAAAGAACGCCGAAAGGATTTTTATTCTATACTTGACCAGCAAAATATTAGCAAAAAATATGGCAGCAGTTGGTGAATACCATAATCTTTATTTTGAATGCGATGTACTTTTGCTTGCGGACGTTTTCATGAATTATACCGTTATGTGCTTGAAGTTACTTCAAACGCTTTTACCGAAGAAAAATTATGTAGTACATTATCGAGCAATACATGAAGTATGGATTAAAATTTACAAAAATCCATGGTGCAATTAAAGTTTAGACAATCTCACATGGCTAATAAGATGAGTTTGGTGTGATGTATTAAAGCTAAAAATAATGCCGTATTTGGAAAACGTTCGCGTTTAGTAAGTTCACCATTAAAAGTACGGTCACTCTGAATAAGCCGAACAAGCGATTCTTGATATTAGCTATGTTTGATGTATAATTTCTGGTATGGATATACTGATTTCAAAGGATATTTTTCATATCTATTATAAATTCATTAAGAGTGTTTGAAACAACCGTTCGAGGATTTACTAAGTCTTGCCAGACGATACTGTTCGTATCGATGTCATACTTATATATCCTCACCGTGGGTGGATTCGCGATCGGGTCAATTAATATTCCTTCCTAGATAAGCGGAAAAATAGTAATTAATAACAGAAAATTAGCAATAGCAATAATGCAGTCGTCAATAGTCTACTTTCCTCAACTCCCTCGCCAATCCATCGCAACAATTTCCTATGACAAACTTGAGGTGAATCGCTCATCGAACGTAATTCCACAACAAAGTTTGGTGCAACTGACGGAAACGCTTGTTGCCTCTGATCGTTTGATAGGACGTTCCATCTGCAAGAATAAATTAGAAGTTAAAAATAATAATGCAAAATACACAAGTCATCTTACAATAAATAAAGCTCAAACCTGGTACTAAGGACTACTGAAACACCTGGGCTCAGAACGTCACCATTAGGCAATGTATAGGCTCCCTATAATTAATAAAAGAGACATAATTAGCGCTATTAAAAGGAAAACATAAAAATGATGCTTTTATAACATACCTGTGAACTACCAAAATTGTCCAACCAAGTTGTCGTTTGCCAAACACCAGCTATAAACTTGACCAATAATTATTGCTTCTTTTCGACCTAAATATTAAGTATTATGTATAGTTCTAGCGACATTTTAACTATCAAACGGTTGGTTAGCAAATTACATACTGGTATCGTTGTGGACAGGAGACATTATTTCAAGTCGACCTTCAATTAAATTCATTCGATATAAGGTGTCAGGATTTGCTATTGCAGTTTCTTCGAAGACTTTGGTATCACAATTGGGAATGATCAAAGGTGGGATATAGGAAGCCATTTGGAGAGTTGTATTATGGGGCAGTATAGTATATTCTTTCATCTGAAACATACACACAATTATATCGTGAGTTGCCTAGAAATAGATATAGGATGAACTACACAATCTTACGCGGTTAGTCTAATAAAACATACCAATGATGATGTCATTGATTGATTTTTTCGTCGATTTAAGATGCGAGTGCTTTATAAAAAGAAGACCCTGTTAGACAACACCAAACTATACGAGACGATAAAAAACAATCGTACTCAAAAGTAAGAAATGAGGAATAATTACCACAGCCAAAGAGGTGCGAGTATAGTGCAAGATATGAAAATGATAAACGGCGCAAGGAGTCTTGTGGTCGTAAATAGTAACTTGACATTGCGATTATATATATGCAACACAGGTGGCACAAAAAAACCAAATTAGATTCACCGATCATCTAAATATTAACTAAAGCATAATCCCGAGTTTATGAGGAAATTGATGTGTGCAGATACTGATTATAGCAAGATTTACGTTTTCTACTATTGTTACCCGTACAGTATGTAAATATAAATAGAAGGATTAGTGTATATTTATCGATATTGATATGTTCTCCCGATGATACTAATACTAAGACAAAGTTAACAATAAACAATAAATCTCTTTTGTTATGCATGATTACGATAATAATAAGACAGAAACCATCGTATAATTAGATAACAATAACAGTCTCAATTTAGACTTGAAGACGTAATAATGCCGGATAGTTCCGAAAATAATTACCTACACCACAATCCTTCTAAATGTTTCTATCACGAGATCATTATCAGTAAAAAGACAATGAGTTATGATGTCACCAAAATCCTTCTAAATGTTTCTATCACGAAATCATTATCAGTAAAAAAACGATGAGTTATGATGTCACTACCGAAAATAAGCACCTTCCCAAATTTTACCTCCGAAAATAATCCCCTACACCACAATCCTTCTAAATGTTTCTACGATTCGATCAATTAATTTATCACGAAATTATTATCAGTAAAAAACAATGAGTTATGATGTCACTCGTATACAAGGTCTACCCCGATAAACCGAAGATGTCGGTGCAGCAATTTTTCTTCGGATTAGCGGGGTTGCTCTATAAACCGAATTGTATATTCAGGGAAACCATACGTTCAGATAAACGGGGGTAAGTGTTCAAGCTGCCAGATAATATATATCGTAAACAATAACATAAGCTTACTACACCAGCACTTGTGAAATTTGAGATTAAACCTTAAAGCCAGAGATTGATTGACATTGTTTTTCTTTACACTGATTTAACTCATACAGTATATAAAATTCTCGCTAAGGCCCTCTCTTTGTTTATTAACAATTTTTATAGACAAATATAATTGGTCGAAATATGCGGTTTATCGGGGTCAATATTCGGTTTACAAAGGTGGATGATATTATTGGCTATTGTTACGTTATTTTATTCGGATTATCAGGGTAAAATTTTATATGTTTGTTTCAGAAAATCTTCGGTTTACGGTTTATGGAGGTTTAATAGTAACTTCGGTTTGTCGGGGTAATTTTAATAGGCTAAAGTGCGGATTTCAAAAAAAAAATTTTCGGTCTAACGGGGTTTTCGGTTTATCGGGGTTCGGTTTATCGGGGTTGACTTTGTAGTTGTTACTAATATTGGAAAAAAGCTGTTTAAAAATTTCTTTTTTCACGCCCAATCATGACTCGCGAAACTTATTGCTAGAGAGCAAGAACGAGACAATATTGGAAAGTTTACCAAAAAACAACGAAACACTGATAATTGGGGTGATGAAGATGACAACGGGTGGGATGATGAAATTGATCTAAGAAATGAAAAAATAATTAGGCCTCTTGAGTTAAATTGGACGGAGTATGCAGTTAAAAAGTACAAATCCCACTAGATTATGTAATTGAAAAATTAAATAAAATAAAATAAATTATCGGTTTAAAATCACGTGAATTACGTGATAATTTACATTCAAAATTTCGGCCACCATATTCGTGAACATCATAATAGGACACGACTGCTGTCCGACTTATCGTTATTCTATGTACAAGAAGTTTTGCGTTCCTTTATTAGTTACTATGTACAAGGAGTGTGATTTGGGAATACATACATGCGTTGTCTATCGGATAAAAAATTTTGTGAAAAAAGCAAATACACTGACGACTTGGGAGTACGTTGTTCTGTGGTTGGTTCCAAAAATTTTAAGGAACGTAATGCAAAAACTTCAGGAGGAATCATCGTCAGTGGACACTGCTGCTATCATCAATGCCTTGCCATCGTTGAAAAGTATCCTGCTCTATTCCCGATATTTTGTCCATTATTTCACTACCCTCAATTCCCTCAACACCATTTATACCACTAGATCCAAACACATTCCATTCTATCCTTGATACCTTAGATTGGCTCCTGAATCGGTTTGTCAGGAAACTTAGGAAGTTAGATGAGTTAGATGACACAACAGAGGAAAATGATTTTGATAAAATTGACGAAGATGAAAAAAAAAAATGTGGAAATGGGTGAATCAAATATGGCTGAATTTAAAGATTCATGCAGATTAAAGCCAGACTTGCTGGACGCAAAAGGACAAGGACCGCACCATTCTTACTACCAAGGACTCGCAAATTGCTTTGTGCGCAAATGCTGACGGTTCTCATAAATTAAATCCATCAGCAATTGGTGAAATACATAGACGGCAGCTGGGTCGTCAGCTCAGATCCAGGTGACTCCACTGATTGAGAATCATATGGTACAAATCCAACGTCAGTCATGTCATTACTTCAAGACATGTCCGCTAGAATAGATATGTTGGTGCAGGAACAACAGGAAAAACCGCGATGCTTTACCAATATTATTATTTGCCAGTAACGTATTGTAGCAACAAGAAAACTAGGATGTTGGCGACTATTTTTCAAGACCATCTCATGATGAAATTTACACATGATTAAAATTTTGTGTGTACAGTTATGTCATTATTACTATTATTACTGGTACCGGAGTCATTGCTAAGCGATATTTAGTTTGACCGGAATGGCTTCAAGAATTTAATAAGGAAGTGATTAAAAGACACAAAAATCAACGAGTTCTGTTACTTCTGGATAATTGCCCAAGCCATAAGACAGCTGGTGTGGCTCTTTCAAACGTCAATATTTATTTTCTCCCTCCAAACACGACAGTCAAAATGATGCAGGAATTACTATTACCAGTTTCTTAAAAAAAAAACAAAGCATTGAAAGTAGGGTTAAGCAAAGCAGAGAGTTAAAATGGATGTGTTGCAGGCAATAAATTACATTATTAGGAGCTGGGACGAAATTACACCAGTAACCATCAGCAACTGTTGGAATCATACCAACATTCTTCCGACTAGCATTGATAGATCTTAACCTGATAGCATGTTCGATTGAATAATCCGGAAGAAGAAATAATTTATGAAGTGCCCGATAACTGAAGAGCTTGTCAAAATATACAGAAAACATCAGACATTCCTATTGATGATAGTGAAATTGATAACAGCACTGAATCAATGTCAACGATGTTTAAAAAGGTTTAGAATTAGTCAACAACAAGATTCTAAGGAATTGCTCTAACATATTAATGCTCTTGATCATTACATTGGTTTAAAGCTGAGAAACAGACAATTCAGTAGACGGATATTTTATTTGTCTTTCATTATACTTAAATAAATACAACTATATCAATCACGTGTACAAATAAAATTGGGCGTGCATACAAGTATCAGAGCGTTATGCGGTGTTCGAAAGTAGATCAGTATTTCTTGTGAAAGCATTGAATAGTGCTATGTTGTGCTGAAACGTTAGAAGATCATGACAAGAAGAGTATCCAGCATTTTCACAAAAAAGGATAGTATGATGCTTGCCTATATCCAATGCTTGCATATGAATAACGGGTATACCAAGTTATTTATTTACCTATGTTTTATAGCATATGTCTTCATGGCCTTGACTTCATTTAATACTATATTCCTATATTACTGCTCTTATAAGTTTCTGAATCAATCTTTACACAAATCAATACACTCTCCGCTCGTTAACGCAACGGACATTTCTTCGAGCCTGGTTTCTTCTTAATGTGTTCTTCAAAGATATTCATAATGTTTCGATCATCCCACTCCAACTCACGCGTCTTGGGCCCTTCCGATTGGTTTCCAAACTTTAGCTCTGCCCTCCGTCGCTTAGCAGAAGCTGCTGTGCCTACTGCCTCGCTTTCAGAATAAAAGTACTCCGGATACGTTCCTCCAAGATTTGTACTGATCGGGGTTGAAGTCGTAGCAATGGGGGTAGTAACACTAATCGGGGTAGAACTACCAGGGGAAGTCGCGGACATCAAGTCAAAAGACGAGTTGGATTGGATGGTGGGTGATGACTGAGAAGTTGATTTTTCCTCAATAACCTCAATAACCGGTGCCGCTTGTTGATAATGTTGCAAGTTAGGTATTATCTTCTTCAGCGCATGATCACGCAATGAATGCCACGTGTGCCTTGGAAACTATGTGACCAAAATAAATGATCCATCGTGTTAATAACATGCGCATATAGCAAAGCATGAAAGTCTAATGAAAGCGAGTGAAGAAAGTAATCTCAACACGGTAAGGCATATTACCTCTGGCTCTATTTGTTTATATATCTCATTTCCTTTCAGATGACTGTTTAATCTTTGTTGTTCTAACACAAACTGAACCAATTTGTCGTCCTCTTCTTTTGTATAGTGAGCACGACTACAATAAGTGTCAGAAATAATTAGTCACAGTTGGTAATCAGCAATGACTCTTAGATAATTACAGTAATAATTTTAGGTACCCGATTTTTCTTGTCCTGACTTTCATGAGATAGTTGGCCGGCTGTTGTAAACAGCCTTCTTTAATAGAGTCAAGAGCGAACATGAAGGAGTATTGGCCAGGCTCTGTTGTATCTTTTCGAGGGTTTGCAAGTATAAACTGAGCGGCCCTTGGATCCTCTGTCATCACGCCACCGTGGTTCTTTTGTTAGGGATAACCATAAATTCACTGTCTTCGTGAGGTGAGTCTTCTTCAACATAATAGGATAATACAACAAACCTGTATTATTATCATTAAATTATCTCTATCTGGTACATCTTTCTTAACATAAATAACATATGGATGACCAGTACTAGAGTCGGTAAAGATTAAATTTACGTTTTGTACGCCTGTTGTAGACATTTTTACCATTCGAAAAAGTGGAAAGCGTGCGTTTCCTGTTCGTGAACGTGCCGACAACAATAAATGCGTTCATTGGTTGATTTAAGTGCAAATCGATTGACCAATCATGATCATATGCCTAAATACGATAATCAATAACGATAATAGTAATAGTTCTATTTTGTGCTTGGGACTGTGGTCCTTCAACGATCAGCTGACCAACGTAGGGGTGATGTCAAAGCTCGTTATATAATGGCACAACCCATGAACTAATAACATATATTAATATTATTTGTTATGGTAGACTTGCACACGTAATTCCATATACACAGCGAAAGTCGATATGACGGTTTGTTTATATAACGGATTTCGCTTAGTACGGAGTTTTTCTTGGAACCAGAGTTTTACTAATTAATATAACGGAGTTTACTATTAAATCGTTGTAGTGCGATTCCGGGAGTTTTTTTTTGATGAATGGAGATTAATGAGGCATTGTTCAATATAACGGAATTATGCCGGAGTCCGCTGTAAGTGGCTGATCCGTTATAATCCATAGTAATATTAATAGCACAAATTTATTCGTCAGTATAATAAAGATCAGGTTGTCAAATATTTTCTTTCTTGTATATTAATAACATTTAACAATACTATGGGGGAAAGGACAAGGTTTCATTAATATTAACGGCTTTACAAAAGAAAGAAATTTGCAAACATGCTTCTAATGCAAACGTTCAACAGGAAGTTATTACTAAAGCAAAAGAATATGGTATTACATTAACAAATTTAATAAATATCAAATAATAAATAAAAACCGCTACATCTAAGATTTTCTGTGTTTGCTATATCGGTTTTTCGATAAACGGATTGTCACAGTATAACGGATTTTATGCCTGTCCCGTTATATTGACTTTCACTGGTATTGTGAAATTTATATTTTCTACTTGATACAGTTATGCCATAAATTCCCTTAAAAATTGAAAGACTAGTAATAAATGTGACAGATTAAAATGAAACCGGATTAAAATAAAATTTTCTCATGAAAATTTAAAATTTTGGGGGGGTTTAGGGTAACTTTTGTTAATAGAGGGTTTTAGAGCATTAAAAGAGAATCCAAGAAGACCCCAAATTTCGTTTTAATTCGATTTTGTTTTAATAAATGTCAATGGATATATCTAGACTTGGTCGCATTCAATAAAAGTAAATGGTCCGTCTTCATTCCTATTGGCTGAAGCCCTATCTCCGTTATAGTGCGACTAATTGTGAATAGACTTACCCAAAATTCCATTATAGCTAATAACGCGGGCTGCTATAAAAATCCACTGTAACGAGCGATTTTTTATATATGGAAATTGTGACAAAAAAAGATCTTTTATAAAGCGATTCCATTGTAACGAGATCCACTATAACGAGCTTGAACTGTAGTGTTCGAAAAAAAAAAGATGACAAGAATTCATTTCACCATTCTCGAAAAATGGTTTTTTGAAAACCCTATACAAAATAACGAGCCGCTAACAACAACGATACCACATTTTTGTTTCATGGAAGAACGGGAGGGAGCCAACTCAGATTTGCAACGAGTTGGTCAATGCAGAAGCACGCTTCATATATTCAAGGACGGAGATGAAAGCATTTACGACAAGGCTCGTTCTAGACGCCCTTGCGAAGCGGTAACGTCGGAAAAAATTGCCAAAGTTGACGACCTTGTTACCAATGACCTCGTAAAAAAAAAGAGCCATTACTTAAAGTATACATTTTTATGGCGAAAGACTCACAGAGGGTATGGCATCCACGCATTGAAGAGATCCCAAATGTGCATAACAAACTCATGATCCCTTTGCTCTATTCGCCAATAGCACCAATAACACTTCCCAAGTTGGTTCTAAATGAGTGTCATTTTTGGAACTGGATAGTCAAGGAGGTATTTCCCGTGAATAACTAGTGTAGTATTAAAGTCCGGTCAACTGCGTTGACCGGGCAAGTTATAATAGAGTATGGTTAATATGTTAAGTAATGTGCAGTAGTTAGTTTTATTTTTGATATGCGGGATTAAAATGGGGAAATTGTTGAGCAACACGTTGTATTCTTTTACTACATTTGAAAAGCAGTTCACTGATGTTGAGGTTTTCCCAAGTCGGACACCTGCCAATTGCAACGTAAGCTTGACCTGGAGAGAATATGTGATGATCTAATAATACAGGTATTTTTATAATGTAAGACCCTGAGTTTTATGTATTGAATAAATTCTGTAGAGAAAACTGAGTTCGAGAAGCTTTTTGCCCTGCAGCATAAAAGTATGAAGTATGTTATTGTATTCAACGATGGACTATTGCATTCTGTACACAAATTTCCACTTGGACAGAATGTGAATTTTTATCAAAATCAGTGATAATGCCAATAGTTCCATTGCAAATACCTTATTTTATAAGAAAATTATTTAAGAACATTACGCGAGATCCTTCTTGAATGCGTACGGTCAGGGCCCCGTCGAAGATTCGTTTTCGTCGGAATCTTCTGCATCTTCTTCTTTTTCAGAAACAAATTATGTAAATCGGATCAGTTGGGAGGGAGTTATCGTCGGGTAGGCGGCAGTATGCGAGACCTTTTTATGTTGTTCTCATTTACAGTTTGTTGGGTAATGTAAGCAATGACGGAAAGGGAAGCAGGCATTTTTTCAAGAGAAAAGTAATGTAGAAGGTATGGCAATAGAGATATTTTATACATCTTTCTTGTTTGTTTTTGTTTACCGAGAAAATAACGAATATTGTCAATTTATGTTGTGTATTTTTCAGTAAATTTTTGGTATCTTAAAAGCCGTAAATAAACATATGTTATGATTACACATCAGTTAATTAAATAACCGTTTGCTATTAACTCAATTATTTTTTCCTTTTTTGTAAATAACACCAATGATTTTCTTGATCAAAAAAGAAATATGCGGCAAACGTGTTATAACGTACTAAACTTTCTATTTCTTATGTGTGCTTTTAATACCTTTAGCGTTCAATCGTAGGTGTAGCTAATAAAAGAACGCAAAACTTCATGTGTGCTTTTACGTAATTATCTATCTAAATTTGATTTAATCAAATAAGCGATAATAACATTTCTTGCCAGTTATTTGTAAATTTATTTGTATTTGAGAAAAGAAGAAAAAAAAGCTGCGTCGTATTAGGTTTCGTTTAACGGGAACGTTTGACCACTATGCAAAAGCTTAGACTTCTGCTTGCTTTAAAAACGGGCCCATACTGACGATCGCTAGCCATTAATAGGAAGTACAATATTTAGTTGTAACCAATAATTACACGCCGTTAGACGTCGGTAAAGTTTCGGATTTGGTATGCAAAAGTGTAATAACGTTGAAAAAAAAAAAAGCAACGTACTACAAATCCCCCAACTGACCAGGTTTCAAGTTACACAGAGATTGATATCATTATCGCTCGAGAGTAAAGTCTGGTCTCAACTTTGTACGAAATGAACGATTTTGTTGATTTATCCTCGGGTCTTTCAGCCGACTATGAGAAATTGTTTGAAAGTGGCAGATATACAGATATTTCGATCCATGTTGGAAAGGAGCCAAGTAGCAAAATATTTTTCGCTCACACATTGGTAATGTGTACGAGAAGCAAATTTCT
>CAJVPI010000030.1:0-75921 GCA_910592345.1 Paraglomus brasilianum
AGACTACCATTGTTAGCATATTGCATAACAATCATGTACTCTTTTGTTTCTGGGTCTTGTGTGACTCCATAAATTTTAAGGAATGACTGATGTGAACACTTGGTATGATTTCTGAACTATCAAATAAAAATAAATACCGTGTCAGATTAAATATCACTTTAATTATGTTACCAATTATTGCTTACCTCGGAAACAAATAATTCCGGTGTTTTATCAAAATTCTTAAACCGTTTGAGAACAACAGTTTGTGGTATATATTTTTCTTTACATTTGGCAGTATAGACTGTTCCATAACCACCAGATCCAATCTCTTTAATTTCATCAAAGTTGCTATACTGCATATACTTTGCGCGTTTATTAATCTGTATAAATCTGCTCAAGACCGCATGTACGTCGTGGTAGAACACCAAATAATATTTTCGCGTCGACGGTTCTTGAGTAATACCAACAATCCAAATATTCTCGGGTGTTAAAATCTCCGGGTATTCTGCAGTTAGCTATTTAATAAACAAAACAACCATTACATCAATTATCGATTAAACGCATCATAAATACGCAAAGTTAACAACACTATTTGCGTTACCTGATAAAAATCAAACGACTGCGCATCAACTATTGGTTTGAATATTACTCTCGTCGATTGCCAATCTGCTATATGTGTGCATCCGTGGCGCAATGATGTCATCTCTTGTATGTTTAATAATAGAGAGTATTCGATCCATTGTATATATGAATCACAGTCACGCGTCATATTTCTCCATGACTTCATAATGAATGAATCCAAAGATTTGTTGCCAGTCGTCCAATCAACAGGTCGTGGTGCTTTACACCGACAACAGAATGCCTTTACCTTAGGTTCGAAATGCTTTGTACATGCCAGACACAATTCATACCCATTATATTCCTTTATTAGACAATACTTCTGTTCATCATGTGTGAATCCGATGGTAACCCAGACATCCGTGGTAAGAATATCTGGATGCTCATCACATAACTAGTGATATATAAAAGTCAATGATTATTTAAACTATTCAGTAAACATGACGCATAAGCAAATGGTTTACCTCGGCATAATATGAATCATGTGTCTCGTCTGTTATCTCAAGTGGAATCAATTTAACATGTTTATAAGTAGGTAGACCATTTAAGTATATCCATTCACCTCCCCTATTATCAACACAATCAAATGGAATCCATTCCAAATAGGCATGATTTGCCGAGTTCGTTTGTAATTGAGATTTCTTGATAAACTCGTCGAGTTGCTTATTGTTGCTAGTCCATCCATTGGATAATTGTTTATGACCACAAATGCACCACACGGGACTACATCGTAGTATCCCACATGTGGAGCAGAATCCATATCGAGGGTAACAATGATAAAAGTGTCTTTTAGCAACCATGTAGTAGTTGTTATCGTACTTGGTAAATCCACTTATGAGTATGTTGCGACGATAAAGCCATTTTGCATATCTATATCGTCGAAATTGACTGACGTCATTCTTGTACTTGTGTGTTGGAAGTGAGTATATTCTGGCAAACTCACTCACAAGTGTTGATGTGCAAATTTCATCATTTCCAAGTGATAGCAGCATTATCATCGTTTCCTTCACTTCATTATGCAACGTTCGCTTGCGACGAGCATAATAGACGTTGTCAATTTGAGTTGGCTCTATGTCGGTAATATCTGAGTAAGGAATCCATTTCAGTATTTTGTCATATCCGCTTTCCAAGGAGGATTGAACCAAGTTGTCAATTGCTGAATTATTAATAGTACTTGATGCTAACGACATAGTTTGAATTAAAAGATTTTTTTTTCAAGTGAACAAATCTCGTTCTCAACGCTTGTGTTACATGGCACATCCCACTTATTTGATGTTTATCCTTCGCACCAAAAATACGGCGAATTTTATATACCTATCCTACGTCCGCCCACTTCCAAGTACTTTTATAGTCTAATACTTTTACTCTTCTCATGCTAAACTACGAAAATACAACTATATAGTAGATACGAATATCCATGATTATATAAAATTATATTTGCTTAACGTGATTATTTTCAAAACGCCATCGCAACTAGACTCTGGAATAATGAATGTCAAAAATTTTCTATGCTTCAATGTGCCAGTTTTTAACAATATCGCACCGGTTGTAACTGTGGCTCTCAGGCACGGAGAGTAAACTGTCGTTCATTGACATTTGACAGCTTAGTTTGCATAAGTTTTATTTATTTAGGATGCGCAATAGATAAATTTTGCTTACGTTTTTGGCTGGTAAAATATGGCGCTAAAATTAACAAAGTTTAATGCTTAACCTTTTCCGCAATAGTTAAGTTTTTTTGTCACACACTGTATAAATATTAAATTATTAGCAAATACTGTCAATACAAAGTCAAACCTTTTTTGCATTCTCCAAAACTAAAGTGTCTCAGGTCATCGACATACTCGCTATTGATTCAATGACATTTGTCCTTGTCGTCTTTCCTATAAATTACAATAAATTCTGCGTTTATCTTATGAAAGGCTCAATTTCATGCGCCCTCGCTTTGTTGCTCGCGATACTTCTATCTGTACTTCAATGGAACTGTGCGCCGATCAAACAGTCTTTGATACAAAATGAACAAACGCATTATCGTTTGATCGACCGCCTTTTAATAATTTATTCTCGTGATTCACTTTATTATTATCACTTACAAATTTTGACAGGCCAATAGTGTTATCAATGCAGCGATTAATAAAACACGCGAAGAACACGAAATAATATCAATGTTTGCATTCCTTAATATTTAAAAATTAGAAATCACATGATTATTAGTTAGGATAATTTGTGTGACATACCTAAATAAAATTATAATTATAACGATAAGGAAAAACCTATTTTTAACGCAAATATGATCTGCAAATGCCATATTTAGGTTGTACCCAAGACCAATAAATTCCCACAAGCTGAATAAGGTGCGCTGCCAAGCCCTTTATATTATTACATGGAGTTTTTCGAGGGCCTTTCTAAAGATTTTAGCCATCTCCTTAACGAGTCGGACGACTGCGATGTAATAATATACGCTGATAAAGATTCTAACGTGCAAAAATTCCATGCACATACCGTTATATTGCGAGCAAGGTCACGATATTTTCGGAGGGCCTTGTCAAGAGACTGGGCCAAGAAAGAAAACGGCGTATTCGTATTCAAGAAACCCAATATTACAGCTCAGGTTTTCGAAATAGTCCTTAAGTGAGTGTCTCTTTCAACTTTCTTGCCGAATTAAACTTTTCCAAAAATTCAATTGCGAATGGTGTCTAAAAGCGGTTATTCTTCACTTATAGATATATATATGGTGGGACCGCTGACTTACAGGAACAAAGCGGCAATGTCATTTTGAGCCTTCTGACTGCGTCTGATGAACTCAACCTCGGAGAATTGATCAAGTATACACAAGAACACTTGATTCACCAAAAATTAAGCTGGCTGCAGGAGAATTTGGTTCAAGTACTCCATACTGTTTCGTGCTTGGAGGATTGTAAGACACTTCGGGAGTTTTGTTTAGAAATGATATGTCAAGATCCAAGGTTTCTGTTTCGTTCGGAAAACTTTTGCACTCTAGACGAATCTGTTCTTGTTCTCCTTCTTCAACGTGATGATCTTCAAATAGACGAGATCGAAGTCTGGGAGAACGTAATTAAATGGGGTCTTGCACAGGATCCACCGCTGGATAGCGATTTGTCAAAATGGATGGATGACGATTTCAAGACTATGCAGTCAAGATTAAGTCGGTGCATATCCTTAATACGATACTTTCACATATCACCAGCAGACTTTTGTGATCGAGTGAGGCCTTATGCCAAGATTCTTCCAGAGGACTTGCACGAGGACATTTTACGCTTCCATTTGAAATCTTGTCAGCAAGTGCGGTCTGTTATACTTCCTCCGAGGATTCAGGGAATCGATTCGAAAATTATAAAACCTAGGCATGCGGCTTTGGTCGCATGTTGGATCGATCGCAAAGAAGGCAATAGTTCGACTTGCGAGAGAATTCGATATGAATTCAAATTACTTTTAAGAGGATCGCGAGATGGGTTTACAGCCGCGGTATTCCATAATCGATGCGATAATCAAGTACCCACTCTCGTACTAATGAAAGTACAAAATACTGGTGAAATAATTGGCGGTTACAATCCTACTAGTTGGCGACGTACATCTATAAACTCTGATTCTGGATACTTCCCATCAGCGCCGTGGGGTCCCCATCAAAGAAAAAGCGCATTAAGTTTTGCTCGTTACTCTCAATACGAGCTTGGACCCTTTCAGACGACCAGTGAAAGTTTCATATTCAGTCTAGGAGATGGGAAAAAAGTAGAAGACTTTGTACTAAGTCGTATAACACGTGAGAATATGTGTAGCGCAGTTTATTCGTCACCTCGACTTGGGCCCTGTTTTGGGCGTGGCGATTTAAAGATGACTGATGTAAGTAGACTTGTCATTAATGTAACGTTATCGTTGGCTATATTGTATTTATGCATTTTGGTATTTCCATTTAGCACTTTAATGCTCCAGGAAAATGTTCCTGCGAATGGAGAGACTATGAAAGAGAAATTACTGATTGTGAAGTATTTGCTGTCGAGGAGTATGAAGTATTTCACATAATAGACAGAGGAACCTTGTCATCTTCCATATCACCCGATGAGTTGCATGAAATTTCCGAGGATAAACCGCCAATTATGACATCAGGTAATCATACGCTCGCCTCCACATCCTCCACATCCTCCACATCGATGTCACCGATACAGAACAGGACCCCTGAGTACACCGCCTATCATGCTGGCTGGTAAGAAGAAAAAGGCTATGTCAATTATAAAGAATAACCATACACGCTGTCTTAATGTTTTTTACTGAACATTTGTGTTCGTCCAATCTGACAGATTATTATTTGGCACTTACACAGGGGTGATTTTACTACCGAATGGTTGGGATAATCGGAAATGTAGTTGCCTATGTGAAGGGTAGAAGCTAGCTGAATGTGAATGCTAATGAGTTAGTAAATGGCTTAAAAGGTAGTAGCCCATCATTTGTTTGAAAGGAGGAGGTTAATCGGTCGAGGAGAATGAGTGAATTTGAAATGCGCATTCGCTTAATAATGAAACTGAATGACTACGGGTCCTATTTGTCGACGGTTTAGCACTAGCTATAAGGCTTCGAATACGCTCAAGTCAGTTGCGAAGAAACAGACTAGCGCTGTCGTAGTTAGCAGTTAGCAAGTTGTGTCGGTTCACAGCAAACTTTGCCGAAGTAACTATATCGAGTGCGTATATAGCGTACACGTTATATTAATTTTAAAGAACTTTCTGTTATCATGCAAAGAAATAAACTCGTTATACTTGCACGATAATTCATTGATTATACTTCCATTTTGTAGCGTATGCCAACAGATACCAAAGGTAAACCGGCAAGTATCCAAAATATAGTACATGTCTGTTATTCATTGGCCCTGTATACATCAGGCATTGGTTCAATGTCTACTGGTAGAGCGAGACAATTTTTTGTCTCTATCATCTTACTCTTCTCGTATGATATGTTGTTTATGACAATTCTTGAACCATACAATAAAAAGTCTTCCGTAGACCCGGCGTCAGAGCTGCGGCGACCGCAGGACAGATATGGGACTGACATATACACGATCTGATGAAGGAATGGACGATGAAATAATGGCACAACTTTAAAGAGTTTTTGGTTTTTAAATATATAAGATATTGAATTTTCTACGAACAATACATGGATAATTCTACATAGGTTAAGTCGTTATGACGAAGAACAGCAAGTCATAATTCGTTCTGTATGGACATCGTCGGTTGAGAAGAAAGTCACGTAGTTGATCCGCGGACAGTTTTATATCTCCGGAGTTCAAAAGCTTTATTCCTAGTTTCACGCTAGAAATCCAGAACAGCCTGAAGGCCGCAAACATACCATGCCCTCCGATGCTGCTAAAATAGATGCTATTTGACGTATTCCTTTGATTATTACTCGTTCAAGAACGTCAAATATATTCTTAGTAACTGTAGGATCAATCTCTTTATTAGTTCTGTATTTACAAGATCTTAGTTGCAAGATGGTGGAAAGTAAAAAGAAACGCGCAAATTGCCCCAACTTAATTATCTTTCATTAGACTCGTCACCATCACAGACAATAACGAAGCGATTTTTAAGTCGACAGCTGTCCCACCAATACAATCTTCCCACTATGCCGAAGACAGGCCTCGAAACTATTAAATTAAAAATATTAGTTCAGCTTTATGCTTTTATAATATATATCCACTTACAATGCGTACAACGCGCACCGATTATAACATAAATATTAAAACGTTGACGTGCCAATATTATTAAGTTTGGTTTCCCTTTGCATTAATTTCTCTCATTGCCAATTAATTTGTACTTCGAACTTAACTCTTCCCATAATTCATGTCTGTTTGCCAAAAGCTGGAGGGTCAAGTATAAAATCTACCACTACAGGTAGTAAATAATCAAAAATTAGACTCGAAATATAAATATTCCGTATCTACTACAAGTTCGAAAAGTAATACGAATATCCCCTCTTACCTGGCTTGAGTGAAATAAAATATTGACAAAAAAATGTTTATGCATGAGCAACGTAGGAACTGCAGACTTGTTGTTGTTGTTGTTGTTGTTGTTGTTGTTGTTGTTGTTGTAGTTAAACATTTAAATCCATATAAATTTTCTTTTTTTCCCCAAAGTGCTTAAGCCATGCCGACGACACGAGAGCTGTCTCCAGATAAAGCACATAAGCAAATTTAGTTTAAATTTCTATTATCTTTAGTATTGAGACCCAAAATTATTTATTTAGCCCAAACAATACTACAACATCCGCGTAACTTATCCTAGTTACGATATTTTGCTCTTGCAACAGCTCGGTTAATTTTTTCTTTCACATTAATCGTTTTGTCCACGTAAGGAGCGTGGTTAGTCATGCTCAACAATACACGATAGCATGCATTTGACCGGATATATGAGCTCCCTGCACTGATTAGATGGGCAAGCACTAAAACAATCGAACCACGCATTATAACCAATTAAAGTTTAGGCTGTAGAAATTATAAATAAACTAAGCAAGCGATGGCCACGTAAGGCTAATAATACTGCAAGTTAAGGTTAATGCGATTTGATTTGAATGTCGAGCCAAGTTATTATAAGAAACCTACCAGTGTTCTTATTGTGATAATAATAATAATAATAATAATAATAATAATAATAATAATAATAATAATAATAATAATAATAATAATAATAATAATAAGACTTTTATTTCAAGCTAAGACTTGACACTGTTTTTGGGTAGAGCAATAGTGTACGTGGACAACGATCAACGTGTTTCAAAAGTTATAATAAATTAAGTCACTTTTTTGTTCTAATATACAAACGGATGTTCATATCGTCACCACTTGTGGGGTCTTATAAAAGAATAAACGTTTTTCTTTAAGGTTAATTATAATGTGAACAGTAATAAAAGTGTTATGAAGGATAAAGGTAATAAGCAGACGCGTTAATAACCTTGAAAATATAAGGTAAATCTAATACAGAGTAAAAAATAAACCAACTAAAAAGTTTTTATTAAACGATCGAAAAGGAAAAGGGGCGTGAATATTTACATGCGCGTCCAACTCACACAAAGTATAAATACATCTGCTTCCCCCACTTGAGGGCTGCAGATAAAAGTTTCTTACAGGTTTTTAAAGTCTTGGATGCAATTAAATAAAAAATATCTACGCATGCGGCTAGTTTGTTTTCTTTCTTTCTCCCCCCCCTCCCCCGCCATGTACATTATATATGTAAACTATGTGTCGGCTTACTTCGACATAATATAGTCCGAGTTTATTCACAAAATTCGTCACCTGAAATTCCTCACATGTATAAATTCTCTAATCGAGTCATGTGAGCATACAATGTCGAACTTCAAATATTTGCTCCTATGGAAGACTTGGAAAGAGAACAAAGCTCTCTAACCGGTAAGGGAAACATTGTTCTATGCATAAACATGGGGCTAATCGTCGTATCTTACTGAACGACACTACAGTTACAACTCTGCCCACTATCGATGGGAGAATGCATACCCAGATTTGTGCATATACTTTGAAACTGCATTCAAGTATATAAAGAGAGTCGAACAACTAATTGATGAGCAATACATTAAAAGCCAGTGATTGGATAAAAATATTTATTAATGTAACGTTTAACAGAGACCAACATCCTAATACTAATACTAAGGGAAAGAAGCGTAAACCATTTGTTTTCTGAACATGTTTACAGCATCTCTATTATCGTACTTTTAGAGAAACAAATCCTTCAAAACATTACTTAAACAGTGGTCCACAGTTTTGAAATCTTTATCGCTCTAGAACTCTGCTATTTTAATTTGTTTATTTTCCAAAAATGTTGATGGTATGCGCCAAAAAATTGATACACCAATATGCTTATAATAGAAAAACGTTTTTTACACATGCTTAAATAAATCAACCTATAAACCGGGTTGAAAAACGTAGTCATCAATTTCTTTTACTATCACTTTCGACCAGTAATGCAAATTCTTATATTCCTTTGACCCTATCAAGTGACAATACGATTCGTCTAAAAATCTCCGGTCTGATCGAAACTTTATCCTTTCTTGTAAGTTTTCAAACCGACGTTGTAAATAATAGCTGCGATTCGTGTAGTACATTTCGTCGTTCACCGCGGCCATAAGAATGACTAAAGTATAAAGTATACAAAGTATTTGTCCTTTTGAGAGTATACTGTGGTAATAAACGTGTTTTCAGTCATAACGAATCTGTGTATGAGATCGACACCATCGGGGGATGCCCTTGCATTCTTCGCTAGGTGTAAACAAATAAAGAACGCAAAATTCCTTGCATTTTTCGCTCTATGAATTCTTTATTCTTACCTGCTATTATTTATATACAGCAACCACTCGTGCGACGATGTCTGCTTCTGACATTGTCGGATATTTAAAAAAATATTGGTAAACGCAAATAATTACACCCGAGTCGACAGCTCTTCGTGCAGCTGACGTTGTGTTCGTGGCCATTCCAATCGTAGCAATTTTTTGCACAAAGATATACGATAAACGCAGAATGTAAATATTTGTGTGCATCTTAAAGTTTGTATGACAAATTCATTTTTGATTAGATGGTTTTTCCGACTAAACGCTTAACAGACATATGCTTGAAAGTTAGTACATACAGTTGCAATTGTGTATTATCATTTATTGGAAACCATGTACGGCAATTGCATCGGGGAATGTTAACTAAAAATTCATTTTGACAATCTCGATTTTCGCTATGGAACGTCTCATCGGTTTTGGACGTTATAGGAAGGGATTGACGTTAGTATTAGCATGGTCAGATTGGGTTGTTTATGCGATATATGACAACCGATGACAGTAACAATGATATGTATTGGGTAATCATCCACATCAATATGAGGGGTTAGACGTTAAGATCACCCAATGCCATTAGAGCTGCATGTTCATTGTCATCACATAGTGTCACCATTTCACAATGTTGGTGGACGTGTTACAAATTCATATATGGTTGAATTATTCTGCAAATTTACAATGTCGGGACACTTATTGTTTGAAACCGACCTCTAATCAATCAAGAAGCCCATTGATATGTATGTATGTTCATGAGTCACAACGCACATTTTCTACTGCTTGATCATGCATATTATATATTTATTGTCTGCTGTTAGTATTTATATAAGCGTTAGTATTTGTATTAGCGTTAGTATTTGTATTTGTATTAGTAGCTATTTATGATTTAAAATGGGGGATGGGAACGTTCCATGGGGAATAACCGGTGACCGGTAACCTTCTTTCTCATTGGTATGTGAATTCACAATTTTCTTGGCATGCGTTTGGGATAATGTCAATGATTATTCCATATTTGACTAGCACTAGGAATTATTAATAAAACAAAAGATAAGATGGTCGTGTTGTGGATTTACTTCTTGATTTGAGGGCTGTTACTATGTCGATAATCAAGAATTTTATCTCGAGTAGTGCAACCAATGATTTCTTCCAGGAATGAGATCACATGTAGCAGATTTCCGTTTTAAGTTTATTGTTTACTTTACAATTTGCAATGTAAGGCAGTTACCACCCCCTTATCAGTTGGCTGAGTCGGGCATCTTCTTATGCCTGTTCTAATAATGAATAGAATTCTCCCTTAATAATATATTAATGTATGTATTAGTATGTATGGAATGTCTTCACCTGGTAAATGCGATACCCATTATTGAGCTCACCATGAAAAGCTAGCTTGCTTGAAAGTAACCTCTGTCTTTACACACATTTGTATTACCTTGGTGAATTATTCATTCCTTCCTTAAGCGACTAAAAAACAGGGTTATTTTTACCGATTCAATAGCAAGTCCTAACAACCCCTGTCCGGAAGTCTGTTGATTTACCTGATATTAGGAAATGATATTCTGGTCTTACTAGGCTCGAAAAACAATATCACGGGGAAATTGTTGCGATTCCCGCGCAAAGGTGTGTGATTCGATAATAGTCTTTTTCGTTCTTTCGTACAAATCGAGTGTGAGACCACTCTCTCAGGGTTAAGATTAACTCGATATTATCAACGACTGAAACTTTGCATTGCACATACTATAAACCATATCTACCGTTGCTCCCGCGTTGTCCCCTCACTGTAAATTCTGTTACGAATTTTTTTAACCAGGGTGTCCGTCTGTCTTTCATGCAATATTACAATATAATACTGTTTAAAATAAAAAAAGAAAAAAAAAGTGTTGCTGTATTAGTATATTACTGAAAATATCTACATTATTGTTTGTATTTCCTGCCTTCTTCGCGGTGGGAAAAGACTTTAACCCCCTCACCTCTGTTTGCTGACCTAAAAGATAAGCATACCAAACTGCATCGTTAAACTGCGAAAGAATATGTCTTCGACAGAAACTACTCTGTCGACGAAATCTCCAACCGTTACAATGTCCAGAGAGAATAAATACCTTCAGGACCATCTATTAAAGGACCTGCCACCAACGCCAACGGAGGCAAACAATAGTCCGAAAGTGTTTGTCACTCAAAACAAGTATTACGAAGACAGGACGTTGCACGGGAACACAGACATTATGGGACTTAACGGCTCCATCTCTCGCGACAACGAACCACAAAGTCGAACAAATAACAGCTTGATAGTTGATAATATTAATAGGGCCGGATCGGACGCTAACGAGGGCATACAACGGGCTAAGCACAACGGTCCTACCTACAACGTACCTGTTGATGAAGAGTTCAAACAGGGACATTATTGTGTTATGAATACTGATACTATAATGGGCAGAGAAACCGCAAAACAACAATCGCAACAGTTGTCGTCTTCGCCAGCCGAACCGCAGCCGCCATCACAATTGTTACGACGAAATACTGCTTCGTTAGCAGAGACATCAGCACGAAAACAACAATTACAGCAACTACAACTTCAACGACAGCAATTACAGCAACAGCAACAGCAACAGCAGCAGCAACAGCAACAGCAACAGCAACAGCAACAACAACAAAAGCTACAACAACTACAGCAGCAAAAGCAACAGCAGCAGCAACAGCAACAACACCATCACCACCATAAACAACAACAGCAGCAGCAACAGCAACAGCAACAGCAACAGCAACAGCAACAGCAGCAACAGCAGCAGCAACAACAACAATCTCGGCATCGACATACAAGTAGCATTGCCAATCCGTTACCAGGAGCTGTAGTCTTTGCTGACGATTTACCGGAAACGAGAGACCATAATGGAAAGTTTAAACCAAAGAAAGTCTTGGGCTCTTATGTTCTTACAAAGACACTTGGTGCTGGAAGTATGGGGAAAGTGAAATTGGCTGTACGCGAACATACCGGTGAAAAAGTGAGTCTTTAAAAAGCTGCATACAAAAATCTCACCCCAATTGTTGAATGCAATTGTATTTTTTTATTTTATTTTATTTTTATTTTCTTAGAGTCATTGTGAGTAATATCAACCCTTATTTATACTTACTCTTATAGTTAGCTGTGAAAATTATTCCACGGACTCAACCTGGTGATAAAGACAACAAGGAAAATGATTCATCTAGTAAGGATGATAACAAGGAAACACGTACTATCCGCGAGGCTGCCATAATGTTGCTTCTGCATCATCCGTATATAGTGCAGTTGAAAGAAGTAATGGTGTCGCCTCATCATTATTATATGTTCTTTGAGTATGTGAATGGTGGGCAGATGCTGGATTATATTATTAGTCATGGGAAACTAAAAGAGAAGCAGGCAAGAAAGTTTGCAAGGCAGATTGTGAGCGCATTAGGTCAGTGTTGGTTTATATATATTTATTATGAATCAGGTTTTTCTGTTTTAATTGTGTAATAACTTTTTTTTTGGGATCTGTCTCAGACTATTGTCACCGCAACTCAATCGTACATCGAGGTAAGTACATTTGCTATGAATGGGCTGGTGGTCGCATTTCGTCGAAGGTGGGGGGTTTTGGTATCGTTGGAGCTTTTCCGCAAATAAAGATCTAACGTTGCTTCTAATTCAAACATAAAGACTTAAAGATTGAGAACATTCTCATCTCTAAATCGGGATCAATAAAAATTATCGATTTCGGTTTATCCAATCTATACTCGCCGCGCTCACAGTTATCGACGTTTTGCGGCTCTCTATACTTTGCTGCACCTGAATTGTTAAATGCAAAAGTCTATACAGGCCCTGAAGTAGATGTATGGAGTTTTGGCATTGTATTATTTGTTCTCGTATGTGGAAGAGTGCCTTTCGATGACCAGAGTATGCCTGCATTACACGCAAAAATAAAGAGAGGCGTTGTAGAATACCCGCCTGGGCTTAGTAGTGGTGAGACTTGTTTTCTTTCTGATTATACAGAGGTAGTGTCGCATTATGGTGTATAATATATATAGATTGAGTGAAGACTATCTATTTAATACGAGATTTTATATAACATGTTGCTGTATATATTTTTTTTTCGTACAGAATGCAAACATTTACTATCACGAATGCTCGTCACCGACCCAATGAAACGAGCTCATCTTTCGGAAGTAATGAATCACCAGTGGATGAATAAAGGCTGCGATGGTCCACCCGAGAATTACCTGCCGCAGAGGATGCCTCTCACAATGCCGCTCGACATGGATGTAATTAGAGGCATGGTCGGATTCGAGTTTGGTACCGAACAAGAAATCAAGAACAAACTAGAAGCAATTATCCGCAGTGATTCGTATCAGAGTTCGATCAAAGCCCAGTTTTACAGGCATACCAGTGCTTCCGAAGAGGTCAAAAGACGAAGCTTAGGGTTCGGAAGTAATAAACCATTTGGATTTGGGAGTAGCGATAGATTAATCACCGCCGATCCAACACAAGCCGTCCATCCACTTATCTCAATATATTACCTCGTAAGAGAAAAGATGGAGCGAGAACGTCTAAAGTCACAGGGAAATTCGGCAAAATTTGGTTCATCATCTTCCCTCGAAATACCCAGCATATATGCATCTTCCATTCTTCCTCCAGACCCATCCCACACCAATAACAACAGCTATGAAACGAACATGCGCGATCCAAACATGCCCCAACTCCATCCATCCTCATCTGTCGTCCGCCGAGCAACCGTACCGTCGGGAACAAGACCTCGATCAAGAACAAATGGTGAGACTGAACTAAACGCAATTATTACGACTCCACCTGTTGTCGATGAAAAGAGAATCCCAGAGGAACTTCTTGATGAAACGACTGGTGAGTTGAGTTATGGAAGAAAGAGTAGTGAACAGTCGACTGTACAAAGTACGACCGGAGGACTAATGCGACGCTTGAGTTTAGCGGTTATCGGTTACACGCGTGATACGTTGTCACCTCCGCATTCACCAACTATGGCGTCGTCACCAGGGAAAAACATGGGCGAACACCGACGGCATGGGTCAACTCCCATGGGTCCAAAGAAGGAAGCATCTGGTCATTTTTCGAATCGAATTTCGAATATGCTGTCTAGAGCCACTTCTGTGTCCGAAGCAGATTACAAGCGGCATAGACAACGTCACTCTGTTAGTAACCAAAGAACTGGCGTGTCTACAAAGATTAACAGTACCAAGGCTCCGGTAGGTCAATTACCACAAGTAATTGAACCGACACCGTTTGCGTCTCCTAGCGATAAACCTGCCAATGCTACATCTAATCGTTCATCTCATCAACGGAGTACTTCGTCCAGTGGTACCCAGATGCTGAAAAAGTTTGCTTCCGGTGGTCCAACCGAGCCATCTAGACCAGAAATTGATTTTACTTTTCCCCCATCCAGTTCTACTCATTCATCTTTACCTGATGGCACGGCTGATTCGTACATTCGCCCCGTTTTTCTCAAGGGGCTTTTTAGTGTGGCCACTACCTCTACCAAACCCCCGTCTGTTATTCGTCTAGATTTAATTCGTGTTTTAGATCGTATTGGTGTCAAATGGCGCGAAGGGCGGGGTGGATTCGAATGCGTGCATATACCGAGTATAGATTTAAAGACTGCTATTGGTAGCAATCAAGCACATGGCGGGAGAAATGGTCAGTCTTCAGCCGCTAATAATTATGTTCATTACAGCCGACATGATCGTCGGGGAAGTCATCCTTCTAATGCTCCCGGGCAAGCGTCGTATAAAGACAGTTATGCACAAGGACAAAATCTTCATTTCTCACCAGACGGTGAAGTACGTTTGGCTTTACCCTCTCGACAAGGGAACGAGGAGGCTAATAGTGGTAGTGGCGGGGCCACTGCCAATGTTACTGAACTTGTCGTGAGATTTGAGATTTTCATTGTGAAAGTGCCTTTATTACTTGGCGTGCATGGATTGCAATTCCGGCGCGTTGCGGGTGACCCATGGCAGTATAAGAATATGTGTTCAAAAATACTTGGCGAGCTGAAGTTATGATAAAGACGCGAACGTTTAGCTTATTTTTGTGTGTTATTACTAGTTAATCTAGTTAATCGTATACTCAATACCATAGAATGTTTCGGGGAATTTGGCCTTTGGCATTGAAATTATTTATAGTCTGTGTGAATTATGATTATGCTACCCTCATTTTTTTTATTCTCACAAAACGTCTTGGAATTATTACTGTATATGTTTTTTCCTTCTGGTTGTAGATATGTTCTTTTTTTTTTCTTTCCCTTTCTTATTAACTTTTCTGTCAAGTATACTTTCGTATGGAATCATACGCGTCTGTGATATTATTATGTTATAAATAAATATGTATAAACCCTGGTATCAATTACTTGGATATATAAAACAGCAGCTCCCTTTGACTTTGACTCACGCATATATAAGGCAAACTGCAAGGTACTGTATTTTGTGGATCTTGCAAAATTTCTAGCATGCTAGAATTGCAAATTGAAACACAAGTCAAGTGTCACACTCATTGAACCAAGACTTTCTGTAGATTGAAGGAATAAAAGTCCCTCGCGATAGCAGTTGGATTGAAGATAGATGAAAGAAATTTAATAGCAAAACCTTGGATGAAATAGATATTGCCTTTGAATCTGAAACCTTTCTGTACATCATGATTGTTGCTATACGTGGTTACCGAAGGATGCATTTTTTACTAGTTAATTATCTCGTTAAAAGTAGTATAGTGACACATTATATCTCAGCAATGGCATTGACTGCAAAAGACGATGAATCATCTAATCATGACCGTCTTTGCTAAAGACGCGATTTAATTTTTTACTAATTAGGATAGCTAATATGATTCCACCTAGAGAACTGGGCACTCTATCTACCCTTTCTTACAATCTTTCGTATGGAATAAATTTTTTAAAGAAGAAAATAGCGTGTAACGACAAGTAACCAACGTTTAAGGGTTCCAATGTAGTAATCAGCATGTCAATCACATATGATTACCTGTTACTTGCATATTAATATTATGTTAATTAGCCTTTTTGTCTTACACTGTCTTCGAGTAACACGTCTTGACAAGCCAAAGCGAGATCTATAACCAATGGTAATATTCATGCAAAGTCTATTAAAACTGCTTTTCTCTAAATGCATCTAAAGACTCGCATCTTTAGCATTTTGTATTTGTTAACAGGGATCAATGCTATGATGGACAAATTCTCGCCCTCCATTGAAAGCTTGTAGATAATAGGAGTTCGTATAGCGAAGGGAATGTATGCATGTTTATCGAGATACTCCTACGACTCTTTACCTCGTATCTATAAACTTCTGCCTGATGACCAGATTAAAATTCAGCAACTCACGATTCAAGATAGAAATCAACTTCAGGTTATTTATACTTCTAGAATGAAGGGAATGCAATCTCCTCAAGTATTATTGTTGTTATTAATGTTATACTAAAAATAATAAGGCTACTTTTACAGTCCACACCATGACTAGCGATTTTGCCATCCACAGAATATCGATAATTGTCATCTAGTTGAAAGATGAAACTAAGATATGAATAAACCATAACACCGGGAGAAAGAGATCAACGGATAAAGTTTGAGGTAAGAAGGTATTACTTACTATAACTGAGCATCCAAGACATCAGTCAATATTCAAGATTGGACTCATCTTGCAAGATGGCACCAGATCTGCTGAAAAAGGTCATGACGTACTTTAAAACGGAACTGTTTCGAGAATTTCCTCCGGCCACTCCAGTGCTTACCATAACCATCAGGAAACACGTTGAATGAGCTCACAAGTTTATCAAAAGCTGGAATTCGCGTGACGGGAAAAACAAACCTCTATTGTTTTGAAAGTAATATTTGCAGGCCCTATTTGCGTTAACATTAACGATATGGTTCTGGAGTCGGGTTTTAGGCGAGAACTGCTGTGGACGTATTGGGATTTATTATATTCAAGATATTAAAGTATAGTGAATATTATTTTGGATATGAGGTCGAGAAAGCGAAATTGCAACGTCAAGAAGTAAACAGAAAGTGTCTCGCGTCTCTGCAAACGAATTATGCCTTCCGACCTCGAAGTAATGAGTTGTAGTTTTCTCTAGTCGAACCCGAAGAAAAAGCTTATTTCTACACGACATTTGAAGGATGGATCTTGGATTATTACACTGTAAACTGTGAATCAAGCCCCCGCCATCAAAGAGACACACAATTCTGCGAAAACAGGGATAACTTGATGGTCATTGAACTGACCAAGGAGCCGTGAAAAATGAACTTGTAATGTCATCTATCGTTGTTATCACTCTTTAGGTTAACGCTTTCGATCCAATTAATATACGCGTATAAGATTACCCTTTTTACCCCCAACTCCAATCCCAACTTCAGATAGTATTTTAGCCCAACATAGCTATGCGAAAGTACAAAGCTAGTAAGCTTCCCTAATGCGTCCAGGAAGTCTGGCGGTTATCGTCAATTGTCAATTCGAGCCTACTCTTGAGAGAGAGAGAGAGAGAGATGCCGAATTTCAATAGTCCGACAATCTTCTAGTAAAGACCGCTTCCTGCGATGCGATTGCTACCTATGGGAAACTTAACCGTAAAGCTGGTTTACTATTATTGCTCGCGCGTGTGATACTTCATTGTTTCTTCAGCTTTAGATATAGCAATAGACATCATAAATAAAGCGACTTGTAGCTTAATCTGATGCATTTGTATGAGCCGGCAAGGATCTCCTTTCCAATGTATCGAACCCTATGATCTTCCCAGGTTATGTTCAACGTATAGCCCTACATTCTCTTGAACGCCCGTGTGTGCTATGACGTTGATCTAGCCGATCCCTGGTTTGTTATGCGGGTAGAGAACAAGAAACATTGTTTGATTTGAGAGCCACGACCGAATTCTGTAAACTGCTACTACTCCATATTACGCACACACGACAGTTTGAGAGAACGATATCTCTTAATCAATGTTGCAGACGTATATGAATTGGTCCATAATAATCAACGACTGTTACAATTTAGTTTCCGAGTCACGATACATTCTAATGAAATTCTCCAGCAGCAAAATCAATTATTGGGTAGATATTCTTAAAGAAACTTCCAGTTATATATTCGCCTTTGGTTGAGTTCCTTAACCTTCATATGGCATACATGTTCATGCAACATTCCCTCACAGTTCGCTGAAAGTCGAAGCTCAATGGTGTGTCTGCTAGGTACAACTACTGTGTGCACGGAGTGGCTAGGAAAAGCCCTTGGTTTTATTAATATATGAGTTCATATTCTTCAAATTGTGTAATCGATCACCATAGAGTGTGACATATCGTGACTATTGAATATCCTTGGCACGTCTCTATAGGATCCTTCTCTTCAGTATTCGTGACACAACATATAATTTTTTTTTGTGCCTAGCCACCACATTTTCGCATTCATCCTCTCCTTCGCTTTACACGCGCCATAAATTCTTCGACTCTTTAATTGCCTACGATTAAAATTCCCTCAATAATAAATATCATTGTGTCGCGGTGATAAACTATAATCGAATACATAATTTATTCAATGCATTCAAATTCTTCCTCTTCGTTAAATACGGGGTTTAAAGGTATTCCAGCGGGTCAGCCGAATAGGCTAGCTGGATTAACTACTGGTGAGGGCATCCATGTCATGTGAAATAACACATAGGAAACCTATGTTATATCCGTATTCGCAATATCCTGGGTTATTCTTCTATCCATTTCGCATATTTGCTTTTAGATGACTATTCAAAATGATTTGTTCTAGATATTTACCGATCACACGCATAACACGTGACATAAAATCTACACGCGTTCTGCAGATAAACTCAATCTTATGTGCATGAATAGATTATGAAGATCATGTCATGCCATCAACATAAATTTTGCATACCGTAACTTCTGCTACACATCTCTTTTATTCTATACTCTTCCGTAAACGAGACGCTGCCATTCTCACTTTCTTGTGTTTCTTATCAGTTATTAATTTTGGCTTCCCAAACATTTATTAACAAACACTTTTTGTCTGCTTAAGGGTCAACTTCAAGTTACATGTCTTCACAATTTCGTATGTCTGCCTATGCGACTCAACTGTCCGGAAAGTCTATGAGCGAATGGTTGAAAGATTTGAAAGAAACAAATTTTGATGTGTATTCCAGCGTGATTGAGCAAATCGAGAATATAAACCCGGATTTATTTGAAAAGGATATCTTGGGTAAAAAGAAAAGCACGAAGAACAAGACTAAGAAAAGGTTAATAAAGAAGAACGCGATTTGCTGGAAAAGGAAGAAAAATACGACACGACACGTTAGAGTTAAAGATTCGTCAAATGTTCATGCCAAGAGTACCGTCGACTCCTCCTCCTCCATTTCAACCTCTCTTTCCTCTCGACCGCCACCATCTCCATCTCCATCTCCATCTCCATCTCCATCTCCATCTCCATCTCCATCTCCATCTTCATCTCCTCCATCGACTCATGTTACGGCGACTTCAAAGAGAAGAAAAGAAACACGTGATGTTGGCAACACGAATAAAACTGGCATAAATATAAAGTCATCTCCTGGAAACAAAAAAGCCAAAAATAATAATAGATCTATACCACGGACACAAAGTACAGATGAGAATGGTACGCGAGAATATAATAGCAGACCAAGAAGACATGCTTTGAAAGAGCGAACAGACGTGCAAACATAACAAATTAATTTCGGTGGATAAGCTTGTATGCGTACGTATTTTAGCACAGAATTTTAACAAAAAGGTACAAAAGGCAGTTGTAAACCCCACTTTCGGCTTAGATTGTTTGTAATGGGCTTATTTTTATGAGAAAGGGTCAGAATAATATAGAACAACAATTCAAGTAATAACGCTTATTCTTTGATAAAAAAATATGTTTGAGCTAATTACATAATTTGAATAAAATGAGGCATCCGAGTATGAAAATCATCGTCTCACGAAAAAAGTGCTTCAAAGTATATTTTAACAGGAAAAAAGTAAGGGACAGTTTTCTTCCATCAGTTATATTGATTCGATGGTAAAGAGGGGGATATCTCGGGGATTCCATTTGGCTTCAGATATAACAATTACCCAACGTCATTAACTCCATGACGAGAAAAGGATAGTTTTCATAATTTGACCCTTCAAATTTTTGAGAATTGACTGTGTGTAGATTACGACACTGATGCGATGCTTCGAGAATGAAAATAAATTAAAGTAACCGAATTTTGATCGGCACGTGTTTTGTACCTATTACAGTCAACGCGCAAGCTACAAAGAATAATGAGCGTAAAAGCCCTTTATATTTATCACACTTAAAGTCGACATTTTAGCGGCAGAATTGGCCGCTAAGAGATTTACGCGAGTGGCAAGGCGCTGGCCAATCTTGCTTGCTGTCTCTTCTTATGAAAATATCCAGCTTACTCTTGATCTCGGCCAGTAATAATTATCTACATGTCATGTTCTTGTTTATATTATAAGAGTTTGAACAATAAACTTTCCTTACAATATTCGTCGTTATTCGACGTTATTTGTCGGAGCCTTTGGCATTTGAACATCGAAGACTGGAATGGTTCCATTGTGCGGATCTTGGTAAGATCAATAATACTGAGATGAGAGATGCACTTCATGTTATTCTTTATAAAAAGAAAAGCTTACCCTACATGCTGCTGCTTTAGACCTAGCTATACAGTACGTAAGCAAACGGATGGATCATAAATTGGGACTGTTACGGAATGAACATTAAATGCTAATGGAAAAGACGTGAAGATGCTTTACACGATTATATTGTAAGTAAATGACTTGAATAAGAATCAGTTCGATTATGCCCAGAATCCAACAGAGATTTAACTTCTTATGCTCGCTCTCCTATTTCTCTCAACTGATAGGGCTTTACAGATAAAGATGTTGGAGGCTTTGGGACGCCGATATCGTCCAGTGTGTCGATGAACCTCAATTTCCAGCTATACGACTAAATTCGATGGATAATCATTCTGCATCCGTATTAGCATGTTGGTATTGTGTAGTTGTGAAATCAGGTGATGCCAATGGTATCCCGGATCGCGACCAAAGCGAGCTAGTTTGGCCAATAGAGGTCACGAAAAAGCCAAAACAATCCAACCACCGCCCTGATGCCGTTCCAATCGTTAAACCGGGCTTACGTCTGAAAAGTGAAATTATTGATACAATGAAGAGAATCTAATTGGGAAGTCAATACATCATGCCTGATGGATTTTGTCTACGGACAATCAATTACTATTACAAAAAAAGTCTCTGGAATATATATGACACCATTTCCCAATGCTCCTCCGACTTCCATCTTCAGAAGAGGATTCAAAGAAAGAATCATGATGAGAATATCGCGACTAGCCTGGTTAGTGAGCTGTTAGACTTGATATGCGGAAAGGTATGATGGTATTGTTATTACAATAATCCCGTGCACCAATAAATTACATTTGGATGATGCCAACACAATACATCTTATGTGATAAAATGGAAGCAAATAGTGACAATCCCGAAACGGGCTAGCCCGTTCTTAGAATGGGCCAATTCCCAGAATGGGCCGTAACATTACTGTTGTACTTGGATCTCCTCTTACTATACCTTTTTCTTATGGGTTACTCTTAACTTTTTATGGATGGCACGCGTTTGACAATTTATAGCTATATTTAGACATATTATATTAAATTATTAACAAAAGACAGAGATCGTAATAATTATTAGTATTTCTCGCACAATCTGTTATATCCATCAACGTGACTAATACGACCTTCACAACGTCGAAATTGCCTAATTATCAATAAAAATGATAGACCCGCTCAATTCATCCTTATTCATTGTATTTATTTCTTTATTTTTCTTCACCACGTTCAAGCATGGTAGACATGTTCAAATAGCGTCTAATGCCTTAACATTCTCTTCAAAATCATCACGTATTCGTGTGTAACATCTCCTGGTCGCGTCATTCATCATTCCTTCCCCAACATACAACAACTTGGTTACATGCAACATGTTACTCAATGCCTCTCTCTCTATTCGCCCTCCCTGCCCACAAGCTCACTCTCTTCGGATCTTCACTCTCAACTTGGTTGACCACTCTACATATTATGTCCGTGATATAGATCTCGACTTTATGACAGTTTGATGTTTATTTGTGTTGCCAAATCACGTGTTTCTTTCTTCTCTTTGAAGTCGCCGTAAGGTGGTGGTAATGACGACGGTAGAGGATGAGATGTAGATAGAGATGGAGATGGTGGCGGTCGAGAGGAAATCGCGTTCTCTATTAACCTTTTCTCAGCCTTGTTCTTCGTGCTTTTCTTTTTACCCAGGAAGATATCCTTTTCAAATAAACCCGGGTTTATATTCTCGATTTGCTCAATCACGTTGGAATACATATCTAAATTTATTTCTTCAACCATTCGCTCATGGACTTTCCGGACAGTCGAGTCGCATAGGCAGACATACGAAACTGTGAGGACATTTAACTCAAAGTTGGCAAAAGTGATTGTTAATAAGTGTTTGGAAACCAAAAATTAATGACTGATAAGAAACACATGCAAGTAAGAATGGGCAGCGAGATGTGTAATAGAAGTTACGTTATACAAAGTCTATGATATACGTGAACCAAGAAATTCGCGAATCTTGATACGCACGTGTTTGTACCTTTGCAGCCAACGCGCGCATTCCCTCCCTTTTTACAGCTACAAGAATAATGAGAATAAGCCCTTTATCACACTCAAAGCCGACTTTTTAGCGGCAGAACTGGCTTCTAAGAGGTATCGCTCGAGCTGGCCAATCTTGCTTGCTGTCTCTTCTTATGGAGATATCCAGCATACTCTTGATCTCGGCCAGTAATAATTATGTACATCGCATATTGGAATGTTTCCATTGTACGGATCTTGATAAGATCAATACTGAGAGATGCGCTTCATAAAGAAGAAAACTTACTCTACATACTGCTGCTTTAGTCCTCAGTCAGGACCTAGATATACAATACGTAGAATATTATAAGCAAACGGATCAGATCATAAAATAATGGGAAAGACGTGAAGGTGCTGTAATGAAAAATGTCTCTGGAGTATACATGACATCACTTCCCAATGCTTCAACTTCCATCTTCAGAAGAGGATTCAAAGAAAGAACCATGATGAGAATGCCACGACTAGCCTGGTTAGTGAGCTGTAGACCTGATATGCGGAAAGGTCTGATGGGATGGTATTGTTATTACCGTCATACATGGATGATGTATCATCTCCTCCCAATAAACCTTTTCTTATTGTAACGTGATGTAAACTTTCCTGAATTGGACCTGTTTTATAGCATGGATCACCATTAACGTTTAATGGGTGGCACGAGAGAAAATACGGAGGAAGCGTTTGACAATTTAAGCGAGCGTCACTTTGTCCCATTTGTATCTTCATCAGGTGGTACTGCTAAATTCAACTAGACATGAGATAATAATAACGACAAGATTAGATTTCTGATAACTATGTTTAGGCATATTATATTGAAATATTAACTAGCGAAAGACGGAGATTGTTAATATTTCTCGCTCAATCTGTTATTATCCATCAACGTGACTAATACGGCTCTCGCAATAAATTGTTACCTAATTATCAATAAAAATGATAGATTTGCTCAATTCTTCATCATTCATCACATTTATTTCTTTATTTCTTCACCACGTTCAAGCATGGAAGACATATTCAAATAGTAACTAATAAAATAGCATTAACATTCTCTTCAAAATCACTCGTCAATCACGTATTCGTGTGTAACATCTCCTCACGACATCTGGTCGCGTCGTTCATCATTCTAACACCTTCCCCTTCCTCTCTTCCCCATCTCTCTCTTTTCCTTTCACATACGCTGTAACGACTGTGCACGTACATCAACTCAGTATTATTTAACTACACAGAATAGAATACGTGCATGACCATCAATATAATATAACTGATAATTCCATTCATTCTTCATGTTCCGCTTGACGTACGCGTTTGCACACTAATACACCTCACGCATACGACATATACATATTGTTACTCAATGCCTCTCTCTCCATTCGCCCTCTCTGCCCACAAGCTCCCTCTCTTCGGATCTTCACTCTCAGCCTGGTTGACCACTCTACGAGCCACTCAACCATCCTTATACGAACACGCCCGACAACACGTGGAGAATATCAACCCTGATTGGTTTAATGAGAGATCAGGAGAAGGGATGAGAAAGATTAAGGGTGAGGAAAAAGAACAGAGAGGAGACTGTAAAATAAGAGCTGAAGATAATGACATAGATTTAGAGAATGAACATGAGTTTAGTGAAGATTTAGAAGATATGTCGGATGATGCATGGAAGAAAAAATCAATGGATCAAGAAGAGTTTAATCGAAAAGAGACTATTCAAAATAAAGATAGTCAACATGCAAAAAATCAAAGTAGAATAAACCGAAGCACAATTAACACAATCATCGGCCGCTCTTCATCTTCTATCTCTTTCGGCCTCGTTCGCACATCTTCTCCAATGCTCGATCGAACCAACATCTCTCATCTCTCCCGCTGTTCAAGATTCATCAGACAAACACGACGAATGGATTATTATAATAATAATGTTTCTTTACTACGTTCAACGCGATCACGTGTTAGAGCTAATAGAAATGTTGGTGAGGATAAGCGGAAAAGAGTGATGAGATGTCATAAAGACAAGAATATAAAGAATCATTCGAGAAAAGTCGACAAATTACAGATAGTTGGCGTTGGGAAGAAGGAGAATGGAAGGAAGAGAGCGAACAAGGGTTGCAAGGAAAATGATGATATTGATAATAAGGAGAAAGGGAGAGATGGTAAGAAAAAGTAAGTCCTGATTATATGTATTCCAAACTACCTTCATCGGTGATATGTTGAGATGGTGATCGTGGTAATTGACAACTATTTATTTGATAGGCAGAAGAAGTAGTATTGACAAGAATACCCAAAATAGCTAGTGCCAAAGTACATCGTCATATTCTGTATAATATACAAATAGACATGGAAACATGCTGCAAACAAACAAATCAGACAAAGTGAAAGAGCTCAAAAAGAACATAAGACCATGTTGTACTACTGCTGATTTTACAAATGGCCTTCGTCTTGAATGCATATTTGCATGGAAACCAGGAGCAAGCCAGACTAATAAAAACAACTCTACCATACTATTGAAGATACTTAGCATTTATCCAAAGGATAAACTTTTTTTTTTTGCAAGCAAGAAGATTTTTACAGCAAACAACTGTAATTTCGATTCTCCATAATTTTTGGTTTTCCCTAAATAACATGTCCTACGATTTGCCATGATCCCGACGTTTGGTTTTAGGATTGTACTCGTGAATAGATTCCTAATATTCGGCGCGCGTAATGAGTTTCTGGCCCATGTGATCTACTATTACCACGTGTTTACTTACCAAGATAGTCTTTTATCTTAACACAAATACATTTCCTAGTTATATTAGGGTAAATTCTTATTAGCATGTAATTGGAATTCCTGAAATCAATCATGCACGTACGCTTACAGTACTTCTTACATAATTATGGCGAAATTCGATGATTTGAAGTCTAAATAAATGCTCAATAAATTCAAATAGAAAGACTTTGTGGCGTGTTATTTTCCATCGCATGCAAATTGGGAACAACTAGAGTATTGATTTTATCATTAATTTGAACAACATTCTTTGTACCTAACGTGCAAAATACTGTTTACCAATGTATTTTTGTATACGCAACAGTAGAAAAGTCTCGGATGTTTATTAGGTATGAAAATGTCTGGGATAATAGTCTTCGGTATTTATTCACAAGCGCAATCTGATAAATAAAGTAAATTTCCTATTCGTTGATTTCTCAATAATCGTACTAGGGCATGTTGATTTTTTTTAAAAAAAAAAAAAAAAACAACGTCCCTCTCGTTGCAAGTTGCTAGTTCATGTCAGTGTAAGTTGTCATAATTGATTACTTCCTAATATTTGCTTCTAAGTTTTAAGCATCTTTCGTGCCATTCTATTAATAAGAAAGAAAGTCAATTCGGGGAACGATGCTTCCAGAAGTCTTACGAGCTTCCCCTTCGCGGTAAATACAACTTCTTTTGTGCCATTGCAAGTAGCTTCAAACATGATACGTGCGCACTCCTCTGACGTCATAGCACCTTTCATATTTAAATCAAAAGGTTGATCACCCAACCTCGTCTTATTTATGGAACTCACTACAACACCAGGGTAGATCATCGTTATATGGATATCTTTGTCCCATAAATCTGCCCGTAACGCTTCAAAAAACCCTCTGACCGCAAATTTGGACGCCGAATACCCGGTTCGGTAAGGAACACCAGCAATCCCTGCAAGAGAACTGTTGACGACTATTCTCGACTTTGGTGATCTCTTCAACAACGGCAATGCATGAAAAGTGACGTTCACGCATCCCATATAGTTCACATCGATCAACTTCTTAATGATATCCAAGTTCTTCAGAGTATCAAAAGTCTCTCCCATGCTCACGCCTGCATTCAATATCAAACAATCCAGTTTACCATATCTCTCCCCTGTTTTCTTTATTAGATTTTTCGCATCCGCTTCAGAAGCAACGTCTGTCGGTACGACGAGCACATCTTTTGCGCCCAGTGCAGTACATTTTTGGGCAACACGATCCAATTCATCCTTCCGTCGAGCAGCCAGAATCACGGATGATCCAGCACGAGAAAACGTATATGCGAGTGATTCGCCTATTCCACTCGAAGCTCCGGTTATAAGGACCACCTTATCTGCAGGATGCCACGGTTTTGTGCCAGTTTCGCGTGCCTTACGGAGAACAAGGTTTGCAACAAAAAGAATTGGAGATAGTAAGATTATTACGAATAGTGATGCGTCAGTGTACACGGCCATGACTGCGAAAATGATAAAAGCGAAGGGGTTTAACATATTTGTAGACGTAGTTAGTAATATGAGATCTGGGGAAAATTCGAGATGTGTCACAATATATATATGTTGGATTCGGCCGTTGCCTGAACCAATCATTTTTTTTTATAATGTGGAAATTTAGTACACGGGTTAGCCCGGCGACAAGCTGAATGTTAATCAACAACAACGTGTAATACTTACCCGCTCGCACGTGGTATTAAGGGCATGCTTACTATTTTAGTAGCGGCATGACTTAATTTAACCATAATCGTCTAGTAATTAAAGGACATAACAAGGAAAGTGTTCCAAAAAAAAACTTCGTTATGAAGCCATCTCCGTTAAACCGGACTTTCGTTAAACAGTGTATTGAATTAGTAAAGAAAGAGTGAATGGCCTGAACAAAGACTGTTGTATCAATGCTAGCAGACTGAATTTCAAGTGTAAAGAGAATGCAGCCGTCAATATTACAATAAGTTTACTTTACAAGTTTACGAACAGAACGAACAATTTGGTATTGTTTTCTCATGGATTGGAAAAAGACTGCCACGTGACATTAACTTACATTGTTGCCCACCTTCAAGGTTGCATTATCATTCATACTGAATCATTTACTAGTGTCGAAATATTTTGTGTGAAAATAAGATAAACACGTAACTTATTAAAGGTAATCCAGATAACGTGGTAGAAGACGATTGATTGTTAAAGGTTGAAGGTGTTGTCATTAGAGCAGTAGATAGCTGAATCGATGACTGTAGTGACGAAAAGTGTAACACTGACGTTGTATCTAGCAAAGATGCCTTGGAAAGCATTCGCAGCTGATAATGTTATTAACAAATAGTCGACAGGTGATTTCTTTTTCTGTATCAACATTTGTTGTACTGCATAAGATGCAATACAAGGTAATTGCTGACGGTTAAGTGCCACATTCGTTTACTTTGATGTCTATTTAATCGTTATGACAATATGAGCTTCGTAGAGGTTACATGAATGTTAATAAAATAATGTATTGGTATAAAAGTAAGGATCGAATTGTCTAAATGTATCAAGTCTATCTAATACCGCATTACACAGCAAGATCCACCACCCCTTGAACACCGTTAACATTCAATCAGGCATACAGAACTCTATATGAAGTAAAGCTGTGCTAAATATAATATGTGACAGTTGGTGCTTACCGATAATGCAATGGTACGGTACAGATTTGCAAAGGTACAGTACGGAATTTCTCCATGCCGTGTTTATTGCTTGCAGTACTGTTCTCAATTGATAGTACTGGTGTGATTAATTTGTAAACGTTATCCGACTACATAACGCCGAATGTATTCAACTATTAATAGGCCTATCTGTCCGAATCGTGAAATTTTGAGTATGAGTCTGTATTCTTCATTGTTTCGTACCCAGTCAATAAATAGCTGTCTAAATTGTAACAAAAAAAATGCTTACCTTATGAGAGAGAGAAGAATCGATTAAAGCCAACGTTGAATAAATTAATATCCATTTCATTCATCAGATATGGCGTTAAACCGTCTGACGTATGGTAAAACGTGTTTAATAAAAACTCTTTATTGGACGATTCCATTCCCTGATCTATACCACTTTAAGTTAATACTTAATCACACGCTCAAAATCTTGCTTATTACTGGTTGATATTTCCGGTTGCATCGTCTTTTCAACGTAAATAATATTTCGTTTTAAACCGTACATATGATAACATGCGTGCAAGATCATACATAGCGTTATATAACTATCCAGAATCGACCCGCCAAGCAAACACAATAATAAATCAATCATTGGTTAATACATTTAGGAAAAGAACCAATACATTCTCTTAAGCAGGAACTACTGTATGTCAGAAGACTCTTGCAATGGGTTGAGGCTTTTCTTGTCCCTTCGGAAAGTAATGCGCATTGCTTAATACATAAAAACAATGGTAGCCTGGACGGTTTTGTCAAAACGGGAATGCAAATTGGCTTTAGGTTGTAAGAACTTTTAGTATGTTGATATTGTATAACTGTTATAAAACGCGTCTAATTCTCTTGAGAAAACAATTATAATTCTAGAACTTTAACTCTTAAAATGTGTTGAAGCCTCTTGGTTTGAATACTTGTGAGGAAATATATAACCACTCCGAAACTGCCTCCAGAAAATAGGATATATGCTTTGCAAGTCGAGCCTACTAATTTTTCTGTTTATTTTAGTCTTACAAAGCAAGGATGCTTCTACATCTACTTGCCCACATTAATATAGTAAATGTAAATGTGGTAGGCGGAATACGAAGGTTCTTCTCGTTCCATTTTATAATGTGCTCGATGATTAATACCCTTGTATTTAATAAACACGCTAATCTCATATTCTATCATACGATATCAATCAATGTCTAGACGATATTCCGAAACATAAAAACAATTTTTTACAAGTTTCTCTTCAACACTTTAGTGTCACTATACGTTCTCAATAGGGTTTTGGTCTGGAAACATTGATGACAGAAAAGTCTCCAGATATTGTTTTCCTCTCTTCTTTTTCGAACAATCACTGTTATGCCGTTTGTGTTTAATTTTGATTGGGAAATATTCACCAAACTTGACATCAAACACGAGTTTGCTTACATACGCACATCCACCAAGGCGTACTGTAGTTAATTCTTGAAGGCGGCTCTTTATATTTCTTATAACTAGGGTATAAAATAGACCTGTATGTTTCTAAACTATTTAACTGAATAAATAAAACATTGAGCTATTTATCGAACCACTCTTCCATGTCTGGTCTGAGATTCCAGCGTCCGCTTATTATAGCTAGATGTACTAATAAAATTGTCTTGATATACCAAATCCTGTCAATAAAGCCTATAACGGATGCTAACCGAAAAGCGTTATATGTCAGTTCTATCAAAAGCACGCTTGATATAACGGATGTCATGTTGTAAAAAACTCCGTAATAAATTTTTTGATCAATCAATCAAATTGTAGAAATTAGCGCGTTATTAAGGCTTATTTATTATTATCTGTAAAAGAAGCTATGCTGGGAAAATTCATTAATTTTATTGTTAATTGACTTGCCTTGTATAATGAACATATTTTTTCAATAATTGTAAATTGCTTGAGATTTGCATGGTTTGTTATGGTGTCCGGTATATTATAAAACTCGATTTAACGGAGAAAAAAAAAGTTAGAACCGTAGCCTCCGTTATTTTTTCCACTGACCTATAGGCACGTCTCCCGCCAAACACAAAATTTGGGATAAAAAATTCCAATTTTATCGGCTTCTATTAAGAATAACGCACTAATATAGAATTATTTTAGAATATAAATAACAACCAACAATAATTTCTAGTAACGTCTTTTAAGGCATTTCTTATCTCAATCTCAGGCCATTCCCTGGTGAATGATTTTCTTTAATATTTAGACAATAGGTTATTCCTGTCTATTTATTTGATACAAGTAAAACTTGTTATAAAAAAGTCGTCGGATTGAATCAAAAACTCTATCATAACGAGCAATTTCTTTTAACGAACTTTCGCGATATAAGAAAGTTCTATAATATCAATAAAAAATTTTCTTTTATAAAGAGGAAAAAGACTATATTTCATTTTGTAATACATATGCACAAAATTTAGTCATTTGGATAATATGATTATGCTATTACTATTGAATGCCTTGGAAATAATCCTCCAGAACAGCTTGTTTTCTGCTTCAACATCCATCCGATTTACAGGATTGCATTATGTAGGGTTATTTCTAACAAATTTCATCAAGAGATATGAAGAATAAGCTAGTAAAAGCTTTGTTATTATTGGCTCGCTCTTACTATCGAGCGTAACATTTCTTGTAATTTTTTTTAATCAAATGGAACTTCTTATATCAGGCATTTTTCTTATATTGTGATATACATACATGTATAGCGCGTATACACACATTTCGTCGAGCTATTAACTTATAATAGTTTTTTTTTTCGAAAAGCATAATTAATTAGCTTCAGAACCATACAAAAATTATTGCAGGAGATATTTTTAAAAGAAAGACTTTTTATATTAAAATTTTGTGTCACTCCGTTATTTATTGGAGGGGGCTGTACATATACTAGAGATAATAATATCTCTCTTTCATTTAACACTATCGGTAGCCTTCATGCTGGTCAAGAAAGTTATTAAATGTTCGCCACGAAGGGATACATAGTGAGACCAGTACGTTACGAGCGACGGAAAGATTCGCCCCGTTTTGATACAAGCAATAATATATTGACACAACATCATTAACTCTTATTCTCAGCGAACGTACTCAATTACGAACGCTTTCACTTTATTCTTAAACATAATCTTTCTTAACGAACAATCATTGTTTCATCAAACTAATACGTCTGTTATAAAGTTTATTTCATTACAGCTTTCGTTATCGTAGCGGAAGTCATATAGTAGAACCAGCTTCCATATTGCTACGTTTATAAACACTAAGCTCCTTCTTCACAGTCGCTTCAGGAGACTTGAGAACAATATTGCATTTATTATCTTTCATTCGAACTGATTGTTTTCAGTATTGAATCGCTTGCAATAAGTTACCCAAGTTTTACGACGAAAGTCTAACGAGGTTTTGTTATGCATTATATTTCATATACCGAGGCTGATCGTCGTCGATTTCAGGGACAATATGCAAGGTTTATTTTATCAAGGGAGGTGGTTGGAATTCATTTATCGATGGTTGGTTTATTTTCAAGAATAATTATTTATTTGTTGTTTTCAAGTCATCCTTTATAGTCAAAACGACCCTTGACAACATTCAGAAACAGCATATAAATAAACTTCTATCATGACATTGGCTTTATTTTCACTAATATAGTCCGGTTGCGAAAGGATTTGCACCTCAAAAAGATGTTAATAAAAAAAAATAATAATAATAAAATATATGTTATTTAAATTATATTGAGGCATATAAAAATATATGTGCTTTTTATCAAAGTCATTATAAGACTTGGAATTTCCCTTGATGTATTTAAGAGCTTTTCTCCAAAGCCCAATTATAACTTGCAAATTAATTTTATTTTTAAACGCGTCTAGAAGAGTATTTCGAATGGACAAAAAGATCCTTCACCTAATCCTTTAACTAATCAATTGGGTAAAGCTCACAACGATAGATCGGGTAAAAAAACCCTAATAATCTTATTGTTTTGATATTTCTCCACAAAAAAAGTCATCTTTTTAAAAGTTCGATCTTTTGAAAATTATGAGCGATTAGCCGGTCAATGATTTCCCCCTTTTTTGTATTTGATGTTGGAATGCTTCCGACCCGCCGTAAATGTACCGCCATTGCACTTCTTCCAGTCTACTACCACGTTCTCAACTAATCTCTCAGCGACACAATACTTAAGCAACTCGCTTGCGTAATGTGAGGTTTTCCTGCGGTACTAAACCAGAAAAGTAATCATAAATGTTGATAATCATAGATTTTTTATTATCTGTTAGTGGTGCATCGGTTTGTTTTGAGAGAGAAGAAAGCATGGTAAGGTAAAGAAATTTGAGCCACAGATTCATTTGGTCATGTTCTTCTAAACAGACTTAATCGTATGATCAACCAATCATAAGTCGTTCGACATTAGTCGTCAAATTACAATTTGTTCGAACAAAACATAAGACAGATCGTTATCGTATGATGGTAAATCATACGATTCATGACTCCGCGTTTGGCCCACCTGACAGTGTCGCTCATACTGATAGCTGCAATTATAGAGCAAATTGTTCTACCAGAAGATGTACCTATAAACGAGCGAACCGCATTTGTAGCCCAAACTGTACAGCCCTTGTATTAATAACATGATAATAGTCGAAAGCATTTTGTTATAAAGAGTAAACAAATAGTTTATCTTTCTATTGATATTATCCAATAAAAAATCAAGAGCTTACTCGAGTCTCTAATGCATCTCGCAAGAATTCCGGATTAAAGGCTATCGCTATATTCGATGCCAAAAAGTTATCCATCGCTTGCAGGTTGGTCCGTTCTTGAAATGGATTTGGTCCGTTCTTGAAATGGGTTGGCCCGTTCGCTGAATCATCGATCAATACAATCTCGTACTAAGTAAAATGTTTTCGTGCTATGCTGTTACACGTTGTACATAAAAACCTTTGCATATATGCAAATTTTGTTCGCATTCATCATCCGGTTTTTCTTATTCTAGTATATGAAAAAATTAATACTCCAACCAGGCTGGCTGCCAGTCGCCCAGCTTTTCAATTTCCTCTTCCCCAGAAGAGGTTTCGAGGTCTTTATTTAGGCACTCTTCCCCAGAAGAAATTTCATGGTTATCCTTGGTAGCTTTGGGAGGAATGAGTAACAGTCTGATGTACTGTAGGTAGTGAAACAGGTGAAAATTTCCAGACGTAAAATGTGTTTGTATTGTAACGAGGTGAAATAAAAGAAAATATCCACTATTTGATGTCTGTGATACAAACTTTGTAAAGCGATCACCAGGAAAAATAAATATGATTATTAGCACGTGTGAAAATCTTTTTTATTCACCTGCCATATTGACTTGCTGTTACACTACCTTGGTATGATTTACGACAGAAATAAATTCCGCACTTTGCAGAACGGGGTCAACCCATTTCAAGAACGGCCCATTAATCAAAACTAACCAGAACGGGATCTCTTAAAACGGTCACTCCTGATTATGAAAGAAAATTTGTTACGTCGCACCTATGATACCTATTGTTTAAGTTACGCAATTTTTTGAGTATGCATGTTATTGTAAATTTTATTTCGAGAGATTCTACAACTAGTTTGGCGTAAACAATACATCAAGGAAACATTCTTCTCACCCGCACAATTGAATCAACCCGAGTCTTTACAAAATATTTAAATGGCCCTCCCAAACATTTGAGCAGTATCAGGAAATCAATATGTCTACAATCCAAAAAATTACTACTTATCCTCCCCCTTATTGGTCAATTAGTAACGCTTCTGGAGGGATTCAGGTGAATCCTGCTGACAATTATCTGAACTATAAGGTCGTCAATGCCCAACAATCTAACGAATGGGCATTTGTTAGTGTTCTAAATAACTTATCAACCAAAGCTGGTGCCTTTATTATCTTTCGTATCCGCGTAAACGCTATACAAAATGCTTTTGAGGCCAAATTATCTCTCTGTCCGTATGGGGAGTCGGGGGCCACCGGACCACCACCCAGAGGTGTAATTCTGAGATATTTCGCGGGTAGTTTCAACTATCAATGGTATGACACCAGTGGTAACTTCCAACAACTTTCCGCCAGTAACATACGTGACGATGGTGCTTGGCACACAATTGTTATGGGCTTGAATCCTCAATCAGTGACTCTCCTTGAAAATAGTAGCTATAAATTCACATGGAATGTTAACGTCCCTGATATCGTGAACCCCACGTTTGATATGGCGATTTCGGATGTGGGGAGTAGTTTGGATATCGATATAGGTGATGTTCTTGTTATACCATCTAAGGTTGATGATAATATCAGTGATTAGCAGGTTTTTTTATTTGTATTCACTTCACATACATGTAGCGATATTTCGCAGATTTATTTTTTTATTAAAATAAGCAGTTTAAAGACTTCTAAACTTTTTGTAAATGTTTGGTGTAAGTGTATATGCATTGGATCAATAAAACTGTGTTGTGTATGCTAGCATTCTCGGTATTACAGAGCAATGAGGTTGCCTCTAAACTTCTCTAAACCTTACGATTGATCCATAACGAATTTCCTTTTTTAGGACAAATCAGGACACTGGAACAAGTAATCAAGACTCCCTTCCAATCGGCCTAACACTATATGATTACTGAATTTTAGCAAAATTAAATTTACGAAGTTAAAAAGTTGGGCGAAGAGTTTAACTTTGAAAATTTGCTAAATTATTTTTTGCAATAAAAATAATAACGATAAGGACGCATTCAATCGCTTCTCGATTATAAAAAATATAGCAATGAATAATAATAATAAGTATATAATTTTTCTGTGTTGACGGTACAATATTATCAGACAGGGTCGATATAATTGTTATAAAAAAGTTAGAATTTACTTTAGATTAAGTTGTCCATAAAAACAGAAATAAAAACGCTCGCTTGACAATTTCTCCACATAAATTTTTTCTTGTAACGGTTCACTAAACCATAATTAGATTTCTGTGTGTAGGAAAAAATTTGGAACGTTTTGCATTCACCTTATGTTGCATGACTGTGATTAACTTTGGCCCTGATCTATCAAAATGGCGGTTAACGATATAGTTACACTAAATGTTGTTTTTCAGACATGTTCTCAGCAGTCCCCTCTACTCATGTTGGTAGTCTTTACCTCAAGTACATTAGTAAACCCTTTCTCTACAACAGTTTGAGGTTGAGTAACACAAAGGCCGTTCCATGCATCACATCAGACCCCAGACTTCGAAATTCAACCCCAAATATTTGTGCAGATCATTTGTTACAATGCGTCTCATGTTATCCTGAGAGGGGGTCATTGCTGTCAAAAACCCCCAAATACAAATTTCTCAATGATCGATAACCGCCCATTTTGATAGATCAGGGCCCATTTAGTAACGTTCACGATATTTGCGCGTTGGAAAGTAATTGACACAAAAACAGTTAATGAAAGATAATATAAATATGATGCCGAAAGTCATAACATGAAATTGTTTTACTTTTCTAGCGTGACGACAATATCGATATATATTGGGATAACGAAGTTTACTCGTCAACGGAAGCTCGCATGACGCGTATATATAGAGATAAGAATGGGATGTATGGATAGATAGTTATTTATTGGAGGAGGAAGAAAGAATTCTTATTATTATACACAGTAAACCTATATGAAATGTACGACAAAGATTACCGACATGTATACCCCCCGTGCGCTATACCATACGGCAATTTTGAACGCCAAATTTTGATTTATACCCGGGTATAAGTTACGGTATTCTTCCGGCATATATACCCCTCTGTGACTTGTACCCTCTTCTAATTTGCCAATAAAACTGCGAATTAAAATTTGACACTATAAGATGCACAAACTTTATTTGATAAAAGCGACAGAAATAATGGATTATTCCCAAATATTATCATCTCTGACACATCTTATGCGAGTTATAGAATCCACGAGGCCATATATTAATTCAAGACATGAGACACCGGGAGAAATAAAAAAAGTTATCTGTAATCACAATCGAATTTCAATGTTAATTCGAAGTTCTTACTATACAGTATTTATCTAATGCGTTAATTCTAGGAAATAGAAATATTTGATGGAATTTATCGGCAGCCAATAGAATTTTAAAAACAAATCGAGATATGTACCCAATCACTTTGTACTTTGATATAGCATCGAGCGAAAATGGCAGCAACGTAGAATATAGTTCATATGATACTGGTGATGGCGGGCCTGATACTTCTACTTGGAAGATTTCCTTATCATCGAATAACCGGATACCTTTCGGAGTTTGTTGAAATAGTTAGGGGACGTTTGTTAAATCACAAGTTGAAATTATAAGCATACACCAATGCTTACCTCTTACATCAACCATAGCGATGCCAGAGTTTGTAGGTGATTTTAACAATTTTGATCCCGGCGAATGTGGTTCGATCCAATCAAAACACATATTGCCAAATGTACGTTCATAAAATCTAAACAGAGAAGAAATATTCTGGACGATATATTTTCGTTCTCCGATTTTTCTCGACAAATTCGGAAATATATCGACCATATTGTAGCTAGAATTAAGAACAAGACTAAGTGTTGAATCATCCAAAGAAGTACAATAAATGGGATAAACTTACAAATCAATCGATATCTTTTCATAGTAAAGGTGGAACCTGTTGTCTTCACCTTCAATCTTCTGCATTATTTCTGACTTAAAATCATCTCCAACGTCCTATAACACGGTAAAAAGATATTTTAACATTCGTCTAGCTTCTAATATAACTGGGTCCGATTCATTTCACTGACAACCACTACTGAAAAAGGATATAGCGTTGGAGAACATTTGTGATTGCCTCCCAATATAACGCCATAAACCCCACCTTCAAAAAATTATCAATATAAGTATTTAAGGATTCCGTACACACAAGTGGTTTTTGAAAACGCACTCGATCATATTTCAATAACTGCCTCATGGCATCAAGGTACTGAATAATCTTCTCATTATTCATCTGTCGTTTGTTTGGTGTGAAGAAAGGTGCTCCATTATCATTTAGCGGCCGAGGCGGCGGCGTTTTTATTCCATCTACTCCTAGGTAATATTAATATAAAAACTTTAATACACTTCCAAGTTTAATGCCGAGAAAGGGTTACTCAACCTCATTTGAACTCCCTGACTCTGGTATTAGTATTATTCACTGGATCCTGATATCAAAAGGATTATCACCAGAAGAGAATTGAGGTTGGGGGTTGGAATATTTCACCTAGTACCCAAAAGGATTACCTTTGCTAATATTATCATAATACTTACTATCCTGCTTGGATTCATAGGATTTGTGTTAGTTATCAAGCTTAAACCATAGTTCAACAACAGCTGATACTATTACCTTATGAGTCTTGATACGCTTTTTTGCTCTTTCATTATAATCAAAGGAAATATTTGCAGTCAATTGATCCATTTGACTTGTCTTCAATGATTTATAAACAGTTACACACTCTGGCTGATTTTACTACCTTAAAGAAAAGACACTAATTACAAGATATTTACTGATTCTTCTGTCAATCTCGTTTCAGGAGCAACTTCCCACTTATCATTTAAATTTTCAATCTTCATTGATTCTTTGTATAATAATTTTCTTGACCGAAACTCGGCCTGAAAAAATCACATTATTCAATTGATTTACTGTTATTTAGTATGTAATTATATTCCAACCATCAACTTGCCTTCTTTTCTATCCTCTCAAGCAAATCCTTAACTTCTTGCCTTTTAATAGTCTTATCAAAAGCAGAGTAAATGGAGAGAGATTTGTTTCGTGCAGGACTCGACAAGTTTTGTCGATTACTGATTGATTTGAGTTTTCGTTTTATATCATCAAGAACTGATCCTACATCCTTGACCATTTTTTATAATGTTTCGTCTTAAAAAAGGAGGCTCCAAATACAAAGAAAAAGGAAAGAGATCAGTGTCTGCATATATATGTAGATATTTCGAAAGAATTAGCCTAGTAGCAAACATCGACAAGATGATATTCTGGTAAAGAACCCGCTAGCATAATATATCCTGGAGGAGTACAGCAGCAAGCTCTAACACGTCCAGGTAGAAGAGCTAAGGAGTGTCTTCCCAAGCATCGGCCATATGTGATCCTCAAGAATATAGGGCATATGGGCGTAGGATATTATCAAGTCCGGCTTTCTGGTAAAGACCCCGCTAGGTGGTATACACTGGAGGAGTACAGCAAAGCTCTAACACGTCCAGGTAGGAGCTAAGGAGTGTCCTTCCAAGCATCGGCCATATGTGATCCACAGAAATATAGTGGGCATATGGGCGTAGGACCGTTTGATGTCGCCAGAGAATGTTTGTTAATGAAATAGCCTTGTTTACCTTCGTCATAATGTCTCAAAATTCAAGTTTTGCTTCAATATAGAAGAATAATAAATAAAAAAACGCGACAACTCCTCCCGAAATGTGATTGGTTGATCATTGATCATGATACATTTTCCATAAAAAGTAATAAATTAGGGCGACCCGATGTGTCAACACAACACAGACGATCTTCACCATATCCGCGTACGTCTGAAATTTAAATGTTTATTGACTTTTATTCGAATCTTCTAACATGCAATCATAATCATAGCGTATCCACGTAGCTGTGCCAAATAAAGGATACACCAAACTAACATGCAATCATCTAAAGTCATAACATTAATATTCGGTGCTAACGTAGTTTCTCTTCTTGGTAATAAAACAGTTATTGACAAGAATAATAATAAGAGAAAGTTGAGAGAAATGCCAAATAAAACAATAAAAATAGTCTTATTTCCTCGTATTTATTTTTTGTAACCTGTCTCTGTTTTGTTAATCTCTTATTCTATTTTTACAAATAAATTTTTACATTTTTATTCTTTTATACTATAATAAAATCTCCAATTCATAAAAATGTTAGAAACGTCTTTGAACTAAGATTCTATTCTCACACTTGCAATCGCCTTTTTTACCAAACAAATAAAGAGAAATTGCTCAACATCATCCTGTTTGGCCAGCATAATATTGTGTAATTTGAACAAAAATAAATTGAGAAGCCTACCTCAATCGTTCGCATTTATTCAAACATGCCGCGCTGTACTAATTGCAAAAAGACTCTTTCAGAAAGCGATTTTTAAAAATTCAATGAGACGCTATCCAAAACGTGCGTTCAGTGTCTGGATAAAAGAAAGAAAAGACACATCATTCATGAAAATTCTCTAACTAAATCAATTAGAAGATGGTTCATCAGAATATCAGGATATTCAGACCATGTAGTCAATCAAATATCCTTGATGATTGGTATCCTTTTCTCGATCATAAACTTTCCGATCCTAGTAATATTTTACATAATGACGTAAAAAGCAACTTTCGTTCTATTCGCTTGCATTGCTATGATCCACCATGGATCAACACACACTGCTGTACAGCTCGTTATTAACTCTTTGGAGCGATCGTTGGAATACTTTGTCTTGTGGCAGATATCAGCCGCGCGAAACTTTGTAAACATCTCATACCCGTTCTCTTATTCAATTGAGACATTATGTCGAAGTAGACAAGGTTAGTATATGTTACTATTTCATTAATAGTTCTCTTGCTACATCAAACGGTCCTACACCCATATGCCAAGAATCACATATGGCTGATGTTTGAAAAAACACTTCTTAGCGCCTACCTGGACGTGTTAGAGCTTGCTGTACTCCTCTAGTGTATACTACGTTAAGGGGTTCTTGTTCAGTATATTATCTTGCCGATGTTGGCTTATTAGATAATTCTTTCAAAATAGTACATATGTATGCTAGACACTGATCTCTTTCTTTTTCTTCATATTGGAAGCTATCTCCTCTTTCTTCAAGGTGGAACATTATAAAGAATGGCCAATAGCTGAATACGTGTCAGAAAATGCTATTATAAATTCCGAGATGTAAATGGCTGATTTTGACAGTCGCACCTCGATATAGTCACTCTCGATATAGTCACATTTGCAATATAGTTCACATGACCATCCATACGATCAACCAGTCAAAAATAGACCATTCCCAAATTCCAGCTGCTCCACATACTTAGCTAGTGTTAAAGTGCGAAGAGTTACATTTTTTAAGGAAAATGCATAAGCAATATCGACTAGAATACGAAAAATTAAAAAAACAAAACAAACTTCAATTGCGGAGTTTTTTTATAATAAAAATCAAACAATTATGCAGCAGTTTTTTTAAAATAAATAAGAAATTATGAATTAACAATGCATGATTATTGATATAATACAAGTGGCTCTCGATATAAGAACCCTTCGATATAAGAAAATTTCGATATAAGAAAGTATTTTTGCTGGACCCGATTTAAAATCTCATAACAAATGACTCTCGTTATAAGAGATTTTCGATATAAGAAAAGAATTTGTTGGGTCCCGATCACTTTCTTATATCGAGAGCCACTTGTAATACATATAATATTACCTTCGTACAGTCACATAATTTAGTAACAGGCCTATTGGGTGACTATATGAAGGGAATTCGATATAATCATACCTTGTTATAGTCACTCACTTTTCGTATCCCGACGCCGTGACTATATCGAGGTGCGACTGTATTTACTACGGAGTTAACAATTTCTTGGTTTTGCGGAATCTGATGCTTCCAGTATTCACAATTTCCCGCTTATTTATGATTTTGTGAAATACAAAATTTGGCCTATCGAGGGAATGTTTAATAAGTATGATATGAGAACTGATCCTAATCAGAAAACAACATTACAAGAGGCCCGAATGCAGCTAACCTGTTCCGCTGAGAAACCAGTTACTGGAGAATGTTGAAGAAAGTTCGTAGGGAATTAGAGAGAACGGAAGATGAACTAGAAGATTTGGAGAGGATGCGGCGAAGTCTATATTACAAGCTTACGTTAAAAAAATTTTTTGTGAATATTAATGTAATAAATTATGTTAAAGTACGATGATCTCATGTGACTTCCTAACAGCTGCCTAATTTCACTAGTTCTGGTTAAGAGCTATCTTAGTTGCTAAATTTAACGTTGAGTGCCGATCATTCACCGATCATTTTCGATACTTCAAATCGCCAGGGCTTTGAAGGAAGCAAGCTACACTCATAAATACTATAACGCCTGCACAATAGCACTACTTTTTCGTTTTCTTTGACCAAATTGATATAGTCTTTGTGAGTGTAGCTTGCTTCCTTCAAAAACCTTAGGGATTTGAAGTTTGTATGTTTTTATTATCAAAAATGATCGGCAGAAAAAACCCCCCAATTACGACTTAATCCAGATTTTTAAAGTGGATTATTATTATGTTTGTCTAAGCGCTCGACTAGTGTATTTATTGTATCTTTACACAGCGTAAAAAAAAAAAGAATATTGTTCCTGCCATGCCTAATTCCTGTTGTACATTTTTTTTTTGATGATATTTGTATCTCACTATAAAATAACTAAATGTATTATCTAGCCATTTTTTTTAAAAACTCTAACGCATCAACTTTATTATAAACAAAAAAAAACAAAAAAAACAGAAAACACAACAGATATGAACACCGCGCATCCACCGCCCCTTACCCTTTTTTTTTGATTTTTCCCCCCACTCACTGTGCATAGATTCCCCTCCAACTGCTTCCATCACTCTCAATTTTCTCCAACAATCCCTCCTTCTTCGTGATATACATCTCATTCATACGCTTTACAGGAACTGGTTCTAGTGGATCGACTACCTGTGAAGGAATCTGAGATTGAGCTGCGGGTAGGGGAGGTATTACGGGAGTAGATGGCGAATACACGTACGAAGGTGCGGGAGTCATACTTAATGGGTTATATGCAGGTGGTGGCGCTTGTGATGGGGGGCTTGATAAAATGTTTAGGTTGGTGGAAAGGAAAAAAGAGGGGGATAATAAGATGATTGACAGGGTTAAGTGAGAAGTGAGACGCGATTTGGGTTAGACGTTGAAAGAAAAGTGACATTTGTTAGAGAAATATTTATCTATAGTTGTGATAACCATTAAATCGATCATAATGACCAAATAACAACCGAACGAAAACCTAATATGGTTACACTAGTAACTGCAGTATAATAGCCATTGCAGTCCTAATTATACAACCACCACAGCAGTTATAGTGGTAACCACGCTAGCTTTGTACACATATAAACGATAATAAATCAATATAATTATTACCGATACGCGCCCATGGAACTCTTGTCAGTCTGAGATCGACCCCACGACAACCGGACCCGCGAATTTCCTGCATATACAAATATGGGATGGCATCTTTAATTTCTATTCCCCGTCACTTCATCGCTGTCTATCTGATGCAAATACCCTCCTTATTTACACCTACCAATCGGATAGTGTTGCATTTGATTGATAGCCATTTCTGCACTTTGCCTATGAACAAATTGTACAAAGCCGCATCCCTTGCCCGGTGGGATCTTAACATAGGTAATCTCACCAAACCCAGCAAAGTAGCTGCGGGACAGACGTGACAGCACAAGTTAGTGTCAAAATATCATTAAACGCACGGTAGACATTTTTGGATAAACGACTTTGTAAAGGTTTCAGCTAATACGATGTCTATTTTATCTTTGTTGTTACATTTAAATTATCTATATATCAATCAATATCCATATACATGTACCTTCGTAGCTCTTCTTCACTATTAACCCCAGACAATCCACCAACAAACACAGTAGTATTATTCGGATCATTATATTGACTAATGTTTGGGTTATTTTGAGGTGGCTGTTGATAATATCCTGTTGCAGTTGTCTGCATCGGATTGGTGGCACCCTTGTTCTTGGGTGTTGCCGTTGAAATACGCATTGGGCGATTTCCGCAATAGAGTCCCTGCATTTCGACTAGAGCACGCTGTTGCTCGGACTCGTCAGCGAATCGTACAAAGCCGTAACCTTAAGGAAGAAAAGCATGTTGAGATTACTGGATTGGAACGTGTATACATATACATATACATATGTATATCTACATATCTTGCATATCTTGCATGTATAACTTACCACGTGACATTCCCGTCATGGGATCAGTCATAATTTTTGCTGACTTACAACTGGAATATCGTTGCTGGAAGACAGACTAGGAAACAAAATTAATGCATTAACATAAATTTAGTAGATGCAACAATTCCTATTACTTTGAATATTCACATCTATGTGTATAGCCTTATTACTCATTTGATATACTACATACATACCACAAGCATCCATTCTGTCACTTCAGGCCCTAGATCACCCACGAAGATCGAGTACTCTGGTCCACGATCGTCTCTACTCCAATATCGAATAAAAGGATAGTACAAATATAATGAAATAATCCGAATACAGTTACAAGTGCTCCACACCCGATGAAATATAATCCCTAATAATTCATTCTCCTGCTATAGTTTCAAACATACTTCCTGTCACTCAATCCGCCACCAGATGCCCAATTCAACTTGAACATACGATTTGTACCAGGAATGGGCGTTCCATTGACAGTGGTGAGTGCTTTGACTGCAGCAGCATTGCTCACGAAATCCACAAAGCAGTAGCCCGCGTTAGCACTGTATTGCCCATAACCCCGTAAGAAATTTTATAAATATGGTTAGTATGTGTGACGTTAGTTGATATAAAAATACAAGATGTGCGCCCGATATACTCAAATATATACTGACTATATTAGAACACGAAAGATTTCAAAGCCATTCGAGTCTTTTTGTTCAGTTCACATATTTAAGCTATTTCCCTCAAGTTAACTCACCCCGTGAATTTGTCCCGAATAAATTTCACGTTCACTTGTTCCCCCATTTGGTACCAGAGACCTCGTATGTAGCCCTCATCCATCCATGGCTCAAGCTCACCCATCCTGGAATATATACGTAACAAGGGAGAGAGTAAAACGAAAAAGGGGAGAGAATGAGGAGGAGAAGCGAGGATTAAAAAGAAAAGAGGTAAATTAATAGAGTAAAAGGATGTTAGAAGGGTAGGAGAGCATTTGAGCATCGAGAAGGCAAAAACGCAGTGGGATTGAGTATGAGCGAAATATGTAAGTGATAGCATTCGTACGTTGAGTATATCATATTTAGATATAAAGATCAATGTTCCAACTCATATCCCCCAATCGTGGTGTCAATGCAATATCTTCGTGTCTCTCCTCGCGTCTTACCTCTTATACTAACACATAACGACATGGTATGCGTGATATATTACTACACTAAACGATGCTACACTATGTCCCAATCCAATACATAAACTATTTCTTTTTCCCTCTTCTCTCTATAGTTTTCCACGTCTAGTCTCCTCTACCCGCACTTCCAACATGATCTCAAATAACGTACCATAACGTAGTCTTGTTATCCATAGCGCCCCCATACTGCTGCTGTTGTTGATGATATTGATCATACTGATACGACATATTTATTGATTACTTTACACTAAACCAAAAATATTCAACCCTGATCGGAGTATTTTCCTATTTATTATCCTACACAATACCACTCGATAGTACTTGGGAGACGTAAAACTCCTTCGAGGCTATATATATGACGTGACGTTCGTTAGTCGTATAGATTACAACTGGACATTAAAAGACAAGGGCGTACTCGTGGACGGATAAACAGGAACAACTTAGAGGAGGGGAAGGGGGGAATATATAGAGCTTATCGTTTATTGGGTAGTATTTTTTTGACGGAAAGAGGAAAACGGGGATTTATATTTTTGAGAGAATCAGGTGACATTGGTGTTAAACATTGTCGCGTGCGAATGATGTGATTGGATAAATATGGTTTAGTTGACACTGAACTTTTGTAAACTTTGGTTTGGCCCCCTGAATTCTGCAATGCAGATTAGTATGATAAGGAGCTATATTTGTGTGGGGAAAAATGAGTGTAAAGATTGAAAATGCACGAAGCAACGAACGTACGACAATAAGACTTAGTATTTACAATTAGAGATTATCAGACAGTTTATTACACGTTGATAACTATGCACAACTGGGTCGCAGGCTATCTGAGATTCCAACACCTTCTATGGCGATAATATATCAATGTCAGTAGGATTGAAATATTAATTATCACACACATATGAACATCACACTTACGCATGCGATTGTTCTAACCTTCTTCCTCAGCATTGCTGTTTAGCCGACGATTTCTTCCTTTGATTTCTCACGCAAACCCATTATATGCTTCTCGGCTTTGGTGATGTGAGATTTCGAAAATGCAGAATAGCCTGTGCTAGTTGATTTGCATTCCTTTAAAGTTTTCCCAAAGGTTTGAATATCACGTGATTGGTATGCCATATACATTCTTACACATATTACTCTTATTTATACCTACATCGCCAAAATGTCCTCTTACTCCACATGTATAACAAAAACTTCTCACGTTTTTGCCAAAGTCACAATCCACTTCATATTTATATTTTCTCCATACATCCTGAATAAAGTACAATTAACGTGAGTACATGTTTCTCATAGATGCAAGCGCACAGGTCAAAATATAACTGAAATAACAACTAACTTCAAGCTTATTAGCAGAGCGGACAGCACTTTGGTTTATTTTACGATTACGAGAACAATTGATTTTCAGATGACCGAGCTGCTTACAGAGAGGACAATGATTGAGCATAAAATATCTATTGGATTTCTACAGAAAATATTGGATGGAGATAATTAGATCCTGCTGGACATATTGCATAATTGGCATGCTTTGCACGGTATTATTTTTAAAGATAGGAACAAATTCGTTACCCTCACTGGTGGCCCACCAAACTCCTCGGACAGATCAACTGCATCGGTGGATGTAGTAGTATTTGTTGCTGATATTAACTGTATTGCAAATGGTTCTTCTGCGTCTAATACTTCATTTTCTACTTCATTTTCTTCTTCGTGTTCTTCTCCCTCGTCATTATCCTCTCCCTCGTCTGTATCTCCGTCTTCCGGTATGTATATAGGGTTGTCTTCCAGTATGTATATAGGGTTGTCAATCCTATCACCCAGTCTCATACTCTTAAAGCTCCCATCTCCCATCCGAAATCCAATTCTATCTCTCATTCTCGCACTCATTCTTCGACCTATACTCACATGCACCTCTCCATTTGCCCAATCTTCATCGTCCTCTAATGTAATAATGTCCCTGTCATCCTTATTTCTATTTGGTAACTGCATTCTTACATGAGCGTGATTAATACCGTATTTTGACTCTTCAATATCTGAAAAGTTGAGATTGGTGGGATTGGTACGTGGAGGAGAGGATGGAGAGGATGACGAAGAAGATGAAGTCTTGAGAATATAATACGAGCTATGAGAGGAAGCAGATTGAGTTTGGGTTTGGGATCTTATTGATATTGAAGATTGACTCGCCGAAGAAGTCCGCGAGGGAGTTTCAAAAGAACTACCGAAGGTAGTTATTTTCGAAGGTGTATTCAAGAGTGGTGAAGGAGAACTATTCTGTAAAGTGCTCAAAGAGGACGTATCAGTCAACGATAGTCTACTCAACGTTGATGTTGATGATGGAGTGTCCTCTGTTACTCTGCTCGATTTATTGGTCTGCTGTTGTTGCTGCTGTTGCTGCTGTTGTTGATTTTGTTTTCCATTCGATTGTCTCATTGATTGAGCATCGTTCGTTCGTTTATCGCTGTGCACTGACGTAGATAGTTTTTGCCGTTTCGGTTGGGGGGGTGATATTGAAACTGGGCCACTTGTATAATATACACAACTAAGGAGTTTCTCTGTTTCTTCGTCGCTTAGTCTACCTTCGCTTAGATTACTGGGTGGAGTTGGTGAGTATGGTTGCGTTTTCGGAAAGAGTGTATAATTGAGTATGTTGCGGTAATAACCGTTATATTATTTGTAGTTGTATCTAACCGTTACCTATCGCTGATCTCGTGGTCGAGTGGATCTCGGTATATTTCGTTTTCATATCGAAGTGTCTCTTCGTACAATTCTTCGTCACTATTCATTCTTTACTCGTTATCTCCAGGAAATTATTTCCCTTCAACGTACACACAAGATAATCCAGTAATAAGTTAAATCTTCTAATGAACCAAGCCGAGCGTATGAGAATGTATGTTAAAATTGGAGGAACGTGAGCTGAGGTGTTTGTTGTTGCCATTATTATAATCATGAGCCATTACTGCCGCAGTAGGAACAGATCAGCATCAGCCGTGACATTTAATATTAATATTAACAGGCATATATTCTTATTGACCTTTAAAGGCTTGAATTCTCAGCTTGCCACTTCCAAAAGAAACATGCTCTAATAATGGCATTACCAATTAAATAGAAGCCATGATTAGGTACGATTAAGTTAGCTTTTATATTAATGTTATAATGATAACGTATAAAGATGTAGCAGACTTTAGGGTAACACACGATTTTTTCGGTATTAACGTAGTTGAGATTGGCCAAAAAGCCGCTTCAAAACTAATCATGATAATAATAATAACCATAATTTGTAGGCTGGTTTTGTTGATGTTTACTTGCCTTACAAAGCAAAGCACATTATTATGTTCATACTAATACGGCCACCATAATAAATGATTTCACGACAGCACATAGATTTAACACCTGATTCAACTCTGTATTGGGGAAAGCATAGTAGCAATAATATTAAATAGTCAATGCTGGCCATTTTTGATATTTGAATAATATATTATCGAAATATTTCAAAGCTTTCTTAATCGAGTCGCGTAAAAAGCTTGTATTAATTTCTAAAAATTAATGGCACAAAGAACTTCTTGAGGTATTATGCAAAATTCAGCCAATCAAAAACGGTCGACTTTATCCAATTGGGAAAACTGCCGTCATAATCGGTAGCGCATTCTAATACTGGTCTTATTATAGTTGTGTGTGCTGCATAGACATGCTTGCGTTTTGTTCATAGACATTGTCAAAGTCATTCGATCTCTACATGCCGGTTGACAATATTTGTTGTCCTCTGATAAATGATCTCAGACTTCTCTAAAACTACTGTATTTATTGTATTTCAAGGATCGGGGAATAAGATTATGTGTTTGTTACACGGCCAACTAATTTAACTGTGATTGAAATTGTCAGGGTTGCCCAACTGACACCTTCTCCAAAATCATCTACCTTCTTATTCCCCACAAATTCATTGAGCCGCTATCTGACCCAGTCAGAGAAGATCGCATATCTTCTGAAAACTAATAGAAAATCTGTCAAGATGATTATCAAGGAATACCAAGTTGTTAACAACTGTACTTGTGACGAGTATCAGGTAAAAAGGAGATCGAAAATAGACCTAGGCTATGAGTGGAGTGTTTGATTTGGAACTGGAGGAGTATGTGTTCGTGGAGAAAAGCATGGAGAAATCGTGCGTTACGGAAAATAAACCGAGAGCGTACAAAATAGAATGTTTGATATAGTGATTCCCATTCACCCATGTTCTTACTAGCCTTGCCCGCTTTAATAACCCATCGATTTTACTTTGCTTGTTACTAATAATCCCCAGGTTGCTCAATTGTACGGAGTAGCCGAGGCTTCTAAAGCCGAGACTGGAGGCGGAGAGGGCGTTGAAGTGATCAAGAATGAGCCATATTCGGATGAAAATGGCAAAGGACAATACACTTACAAGATCTATCATTTTTCCAGGTTTGGGTTGTGTGAGATAATATTCGTGCTATATTTACAACATAGTTATACTTACCAATTTATTTGTATTAGTAAAGTGCCAGCTATTATCAGAGTACTAGCACCCAGTGGCGCTCTTGAATTATACGAAGAAGCCTGGAATGCATACCCACATTGCAAGACAGGTAAGGAATAAAGATTATGATTCTGTTGTAGTAGATACGTAACTGTACTAAATAACTTGTAATATTTATTTTAACTGATCAAAGTTTTGACTGTAAGTAATCGGAAAGAAGAAACTCATATTTGGACATGCGCCACGAACGATCTCGTTATCCCACTAAACTTATCGCTCTCTATCGTAGAATGGATATATGAAAGAAAATTTCAAACTAGTCACCGAATCCTTGCACGTTGATGGCAGCAGAGGAGAAATAGAAAATGTAATTACATATAGTCGTTTTGAGTAGTCAGCATAGCATTTGATTCCTTTACAAATATTTTATCAATTTCCCTTTTTTTTTAAACAGGCTCTTGGAAGCTCTCCAGAAATTCTTGCTCAACGTGAAGTCGTCCTCATCGACGTAGCGAATGACAAGATCGAAGCAAAAGATTACAAGGAGGAAGAAGATCCCCAACTCTACACTTCTCAACGCACTGGACGTGGGCCTCTAAATGCAGACTGGATTGTAACGACGAATTTTCATTTTAAGTGTGGTTGAGTCTGCTGATTAGTTAACTTTGATCGAGATTTGTATGATTGATTTGAAGTTGGATGCGTTGGATTGATTATTGTATAACTGTAGAAAACGGTCACACCCGTGATGACGTGTTACAAGTTGGTTACGGTGGAATTCAAATGGTTCGGACTACAGAATAAGATTGAGGCTTTTATCCATAGCGTAAGCGCAATTTAGTGATTGGCTAAATGAGATAAATAGACTTAATCTATTTTGAGGGAGACGGGGATAGATTGACTAACAGTTTGGAATGCACTTGCCAATCACATAGGTAATGCAATCACTCTTCACTAAATTCCACAGACAGCTCTTCTGCTGGACTGATAGGTGGTACGGAATGACCTTGGATGATATCAGAGAATTAGAAGAAAGGACAAAAAGGGATCTCGACGAGGTATGAAAGACCAAGAGCATTACTAACGATAGACTATCGATTCGGAAGACAATAATTTAGTGATGATAAAAATATTTCTACTTTACTCTTTTTTTCTTTCCTTCATCTCCTTTATTTGTATTGCGTTTTACATTCTCGATGTTCTCACAATTGAATTTTACTTTCATGCACGCTTCCTACTAACCTGTAATCTCTCTTCCCAACAGTCTCGCGCAAAACCACCACCCACAACAACCCAAACAACTCAAAAAGCCCGAAAAACCCAAACTACTGAAGCTCCTAACAAATGAGATATATTTCTCTTTCATCCAATATCGCCTTGCTTCCTTGCCTAATCGAACAAGGTGCAAGTAATTATCGGCTCTTTCCCCTTTATTGCAGAAGAATATTGACTGCCATGGCTATACATGCGAGCGCAACATATGGACTCAGACGTTCTCCTGGAGAAATGTTAACGTAGAGGTGTAGTGGGGATAGAAAATATGTGGTTGGAAGGTTTGAATAAAGGGGAATTAATTTATGTCTTTGAAATACGATGGAGAAGAATGCAATCGATGGAGAACTGTCATGTTTTCGAGTGAAAACTTTTTCAAAAGCGAAAATGGGAAACTAACCTATTCTCGCGGCTTTCCAGAATAAACCGAGCAAACTGAGAAAGGTGAAAAGTGGAATGATGATATTAATCAAGGGTCGCAATTGTCAATAATAAATAATAACAACAGCCCTGGCCAAACGTTGTGTCTTCCAGTGCTTAGTGTTACAGCTATTATTCTAAAACCTGACTGCCTGTTCGGCCCATTCCTCCGAGTTATTGCTGATTGACTTGCTCACCCTGTCTTGTTACGCACTAACAGCATTGGAGCTTTAGAGTTGACATAGGTACACGTACAGATCACTAGTAATATCACTAGTAGCAAGCTTTGAAAGTTGAATAGTGCAGACTATACAACAACAAGAAGCATAACCTGATTAATATCGAACAATATTAATATCGCTTGACATATTGTCTCTAATATTCGACAGAATTCTACTCACCATTACCCACTTGCGTTATAAAGCCAGAGTTGTTTGAAAACAGTGAGAAATGAATTTAACCGATTATCACGTGAAAGTGGCAATCAAAATAATAATCATATCTTAGTATTAGCAGTAAGCGCAAGCTTTCTTGTTGTATGTAGGACAAGAGCTGTTGGCTTTTAGGACTATCTTATATTCTATCGCTTTTATTTGTCTTGCTCGAGACGTCTAATGTAGTAATGTTATTGGGGACGGACGCGTGTTAATTGCAATTCTACATACAGTACTAATATGCTTGGGTATTAGTTTGTTGACGTAGCCCGGTTTTTGCCGTTGTATTCATAATTATGATGATAGCTTTCTACAATGACATACTTCGAGACTGGTTTTCCGTGCCAAGACTTGTTAATTCGCGCCGTTTAATTGACGGATAACCTCTCCCCCCCTCCACCATTGGTTTGTAGTCACTTAATTATGCCACGTGTCCATAAAGCTTGATTAAAATCTGTCATGTGGCATATTCGATATCGGACTACAACCGATTATAGTGTTGAAAAGTTCGTTTTTATTATTTATTGTGCATCCTGATATTTACTTTTTTTTTCCACTCGGTCGAACTATACAATGAACTGTATTTAATTATTGTTGAAACTTTCTTTTATCAAACTCACTCGATACATACGCCAGCTGTTTATTCAGAAACAAAGCATACACCAAAATGATTCGTTCTCAACACCACTCGACTATTACTGCCACCACACCGCCATCTCCCTCTCCTCCCTCTCTTACCGCTACCGCCTCTACCACATCCAAAGACCATGCTTCAAACTCACAACAACTCTCTTGGGAGTTTCTTCGAAGGCAGGCACGGCAGCTAGAGAGCGAGATCGAGAATAAACTATCTGCGTATGCAAAGTTGGCTAGCGGTTATGGAAGAGAAAGAGGCGGAACTGGGGGTGGGATAACAGGACTAAGTGCTGAAGCTATGGAAGCAGAGATTGACGAGTTGATAAAGAAGGTATGATCGGTGCATCTAAAGTCGAATCATTCTCTGTAAATGCTAAAGTTGTCTGCGTTCGTTTTTTCAGTTGACGCTGGTGGTTAATTCGATGGCAGAGCTTTTGGATCGACCATCATCGGCGCCAGCAAGTTCCTCGATGATGCATATGCTACAGCGACACAGAGACATTCTTTACGATTATTCTAAAGAATTCAAAAAGACAAAGGTATGTATGATACGACAGAGTGAGTGAATGCTAGCCCAAGTGCGAGATGGTTGTTATTAAGTGATTAACGTTAAGGAGTGATTCTTGTGTTAGTCTAATATCCAAGCTGCTAGGGATCACGCCGACCTGCTGCGTTCTGTAAGAGACGAAATAAGGTGAGAATCATGATTGAGGGTGTTGTTATCATTATGATGATGTGTCCATTCCCAATCGCGGTGCTTTTCCCAATCGCGGTGCTTTTCCCAAAAGCTATTATACACATGATACTAATTTTTATCCTTTGGTTTATGTCTTGTCGTCTATCACATCGCAATTCCCTTTAGTTTACATAAATCAGGCACATCAAGTGAGACAGACTACTTTCTAAACGAACGAGCGAGGATTGAGAATTCCCACCATATAACCGATATGGTGATTGAGTATGTAGTCCGATAGGAGACATGGCAATTGCGTGTTCGGTGTTAGCGTTAAGAGTATAGCGACTTTGTATTATCAATATAACGCATACTAATATATTTTGCATGTGTAATCGTAGGCAAGCATATAGTACAAGGGAAGAAATCGGTAGACAGCGTTCGATTCTTTCCAAAGCAAATAGACGCATGGTAGGAGTAGCAAGTACGTAAAGTAAAAATGTTGGAATAAAAATTTATAAAATGACTCGCGCTGTATATATTAAACGCATTTTACTTTTATTTTATAGATTTATTCCCAGGCATTAGTACTCTGATTAGAAGAATACACGTTCGCAAGCGACGCGATTCACTAATACTCGCATCGGTGATATCTATATGTATCATTCTACTATTTCTGTATATTCGACATACTTAGTAAAAGCAATTTATAGACAAAGGTTCTCATCATTTATGAGGGTGAGCATTTAATGTCTTAACTCTGATCTTTGTATTTGACACTTAATTTCCCATGGAACGATGTTTTTCTACTGTAACTCCTCTCATACATGCATAGCATCTTAATACTTTTAAAACGAGACATTGGTCTAATTGTCTTCTCTTTAAGATGACAATATCATTATTATATAATCGATAATGGATCTGCTATAATTTTAAAAAGTTACATTCGAGCGGGCAATACTTGTTTTGAATTATTTATTACTAGTAATAGCTACCGCATACTCAAGAAAACAATCTTTTCTCATATCTAAGAAATAAAACAAAAAACAACAAAATTAGAATTTGAAGATAATACACTCAACGTTCATACTTGAAACTTACGTATACAATCCGTGAACGTTTCCTTCGACCTGCGCGGCTGCAGTCCTAAACTCAAACCTAACTTTCCCCGTTGCCACTGCCTCTCTCAACTGTACCAAATCTTTAACTCCTATATCTTGCAAACCGTGCTGCAATCCGGTGATCAGATACGGAATAAACTTTCTAACTGATCCTTTGTCCACTACTGCGCCAGCAACTCCCTGCGCCACCTTAACCGCATCAGACTCGGAAAAGTACCTCTTCTCGGCCGCATTACCGGTTTTCTCGGATCCGCGTTCCATGGCATCTAGTGACCCCATACCACGATATTTCTTTAACCGCTTGCCTTCATGATAGAAGTAATCGCCAGGTGATTCAGTCGTGCCGGCGAGAAGACTGCCCATCATCACAGCTGAAGCGCCGAGAGCGAGCGCTTTAGTTATGTGGCCAACGTTGCCAATGCCGCCATCAGCGATTACTGGAATGCCAAAGCGATTGGCGAATTGTGCTACGCGATATACCGCCGTACCTTGAGGACGGCCGACAGCCATAACTGTCAGAAGCATATATGGAAAAGGGGGGGCATCACAAGGTGAGGAGATGGGCTTTATCTTGGAATTTAAAATTCGCACAAAACAAGCCCACACATTTCTGACTTACCCTCTTGAGTAATGCAAATGCTTCCACTTCCCATTCCTACCCTTAACGCATCAGCCCCAGCCTCAATCAAAGACGCTGCTTGTTCTCTCGTAACCACATTTCCTGCTATAACGTCTAATTTATTCCCGTATGTCTTTTTAATATATTGAATCATTTCAATTTGATACAGCGAATTTCCCTGACTAGAGTCCAATATCACGACATCCAATCCGGCCTCGACTAATTTCTTTAGCCTCACTCTATCGTCTGGTCGTGTCCCAATGGCAGCAGCACAAATCAGCTGTTTGCTGTCGGGAGATTTGGAGGCAAGGGGAAAGTGGATGTTCTTAAGGAGATCAGAGCGAGAAAGGAGAGAGACTAATTCGCCTTTGGAGTTTATTATTGGAAGTTTGCCTTTTTTGCTTTGACGAAGGATGTGGTTAGCCTTTTCCAGAGTCACACCTTCATGGGCACAAGTAACATCGACAGTCATTACGCTTTTGAGTAATGTGGTGTGATCTTCTACGAATTGAATGTCACGAGCTGTGACAATGCCTAGAAGCTTACTATGTAGTTTGCCGTTTTCTACGTCGACAGGGGTTTAATAGGTGTTAGATGGTATTAAATAAAAATACTCTAGCATATAAGCCATATAATAGATTCAGATATAGTCGTATTCTCCACATATTAACTTAATATTTCGGAAGAACGAAAGTTATTAGACAATTAAATCATCATTTCTGCAAAAATGCGTTGCCATTGTGCTTGCTATAGATGGTATTCATTCCTTGGCTGATCAGCCTTTCCCAATCTCTCTAACCACCGCTTCTTTTTCCTCTCCAACGTCCGGACTTACCTGTGATTGGAATCCCGCTGTATCCATGTGTCTGTTTGATTTTGTGTACATCGGCCACGGTATGGTTCGGCGTCAGACAAACAGGATCTGTGATAAAGCCATTTTCAAACTTTTTCACTTTCCGAACCATTTCTGCCTGTTCTTCTGCTGAGCAATTATAATGAATTACGCCAATTCCTCCAAGTAACTATTATGTGAAAGTCAAGTTCAAGGCAATTACTTATAAAATTGGTGGGACGAATAAATACAAGTATTATATTCATCGTACATAATATGCCTTCAATAGCTATGCCGCTTAATTGCTCCTGTATACTTACAGCAATATTAATAGCCATTTCTGACTCTGTTACGGTGTCCATAGGAGAACTCATAAACGGTGTTTTTAGTGTAATGTTTCTTGTTATTTTGGATTCCAATTCGACCTCCGAGGCAGGAAAGTCGATATAACCGGGCAATACAAGAAAATCGTTGTATGTTAGCCCACCACTTTTGCGCAAGTCAAACAATTCTTCTGCGGATAGACCGTCCGCAAATTCGTATTTTGTCAAGTAGGATTTAGCCTTACTGGGATCCCACTCTTTTTGATTTGCTATGCCATTCCCGTCTTGTCGAACCATAGTGTATATGATTGAGAATAAGTATTTGCAGTCGTTGTTTTCGGCGCGTAATTTTACTAAAAAAAAAATTTTTTTTTTTCACATCACGTCCCCTGTATACCACGTGCTAAACATCCCCCACATTCTGTGTACACCAATCGAGTAGGATTTTCATTGTGCTAAAGCTAGTGTAGCGAATAATATCATTGATGAATGTAATGTAATATCTACGCCTGAAGAAGAGGAAGCTAAAGAAGAAGCAGAAACTGGAGCCGAAATTGAGGGAGGAAGATAACATGACTGAATCCGAAGCGTACACGCTGAGAATGATATATAGTTGGAAGGGAGAAATAATTTGACAGAGCAAGTGATGATGGGGAAGAGCTGATCGTTATTAAAAGAACAAAGAAAAGGTAATATTATGGTTTACAACTATTGGCTTCTTGCTGTTTGTCAAAAATTTTTATGCTTTTAATGCAGCCAAATTCTATAATACACTTTTTATTTACTACAGACAATCGCACCGAAACTTACACGTCGGGTGTAGATAATATAAGTAAGAATATATCTATAAGCTAGGCGAAAGAATTGCAGACAAATCAAGTCATTAGCCATCCATTCTCACAATAGCACACTGGAATTAAAACTAAATTTAAGTTATAACGTCATTTCCGAGCGTACCGGTCGAGATAAGAATACTTTTCAGAATTTTATTCTCTTCTATTGTAAACTTCAGTTGTGCAGGAGTGGCGGAGAATTCAACAAATGCGATGACAACAAGTGTATTACATCTCAGGAACATATTTCCATTGTAGTCCAGGCATACCATGTCATTTCTTCTGAAATGAACATACTTGTATAATCAACAAGAAGTCATAACGTCATAAAAAGATGGTATGCGTATAGAAGGTCGATTTAAAAGTCGCAATGACATACTATGTTAAAACCTTCTACTAAAAGGTCATCGTCGTCACTTAGAAAGTCTTGTCTTCACATTTTCCTCAAATTATGTCTATTTTTAAATGTAAAACAAACACTTTATTTCTCAATGTATGAAAATCTGTCTGTTTGTGTCTTATCTCTATAAGTTTTAACTCATTAAAGACCAATACACTTATATAACGCAGAAAGTTTCTACACAAGCTTACTGTTAATTGATGTGTTTCCTGCTATTCTAAGAAATCCCGGCTTATATTAGGTACGGTAATTATTGAGTGTCCGCCTTCTGCATTGTTCGTCATTTCTGTAATAATTTCAATTGTATTTAATATTATTGATTCATATTACTGTATTATATTAATGTTACGACATCAATCTACTACTATTGCTATGTCACACCGAATAGGCAAATTCCAGACTTTAAATTTCCCTATTGCTACGTAGGAGAATGTTTTTCTGATGCAGCATAACGATAATAATAATAAGCAAATTGGTGTCCCGATCTCATACAGTCGGGGAATATACCGAAAACGGAAACGTGTTCTAGAATGATCTGCAGCCAATTCTTGAAATTTGATTGGCTTACGCACTCTTTACGCCTGCATTCTTTGCCCTATTCGAAAACCATACAAACATACAGAAAAAGACCCCTACTTTCAATATTTGCTAATAATCAAAAATAGTCAATCCGTTTCGAAAAAGTAAATGAGACGTGAAATTTACAGTTTTTGCATGCGCTAGCGTCTTAAGACGAAATGACGAACGTAATTTCGCTAACTAAGTTGTATTCAAACAATCTTTTGAACAGTGTCTGTTTATAAAAAGCCAATAGCAAGAGACCTTCTGTGCGTTTTTGCGACTTTAGTTGAAGCATATAGTGAAGTTGGGCTGAGATCATGTGAAGTGAAAGAACCACAAATGTGGCGGCATGCGAGCACCCAGGAAACAGCTAAGCGGCTTGCACTCTACCATAATTATATTACTGAACTTGCTAATCTACATTCTTCATTAAAGTAATATGCGATTTGTGAAAGACACTACAATCAAATTATTGCTACTAATCATTTTTATCAGCATTTAATAAATCACAGTCAAGAAGTAAAAGGATCCGGCTCGATTATGGTAAAGATAAAATCGCTCAAGCCGAGCTTGCTCGGTTAGAAAATCGACAGAAATCTCAGTCTATAACAGAACAGAACAACCAGATTGTACGAATGCAGCAGGATCAGAGCACTGAAGTCGAAAAACCAAAGAAACAACTACAGAAGGCTTATAAAGATATGAATGAGATTATGAAGAAGAATGAAATTCTTACTGAACGGAATTCACGATTTTCTGATTACTGCAAACGTGTTAGCGCGATCGTTAAAATAGCTAAGGAAGAACGTATATATACGATGATGTAAAATCATTAATCCGAGATAACAATAGGTTCTCGATAGACAATATCACGGCCGAGTAAACGCAACCAAGTCATTGTTAAATTTGTTGAAACTCTGACTCACAACAATCGAGACAGTGATATTCTCTTGAGCCCGGAAAAGCTTTTTAAGACTGTCGTCATAGTTGATTCAATATACAGTGCAGGACATGGGAAATATGTATCGATGCCAAAGATTTCGAGCTTACTTGAGAAGACTTGAATTTTTGAATCCAGTGAATATGAGAACCGTTTGTCGAAGCCTAGGAGAAGAATATGAATTAAGCGAACATTTGAAAATTTTCACTTATTTAGCAAAACTAGCTCGACAGAAATTTATTGATAAAGTACATGATTTATTAACAAAACCCGTCCTTCTTCATTTAGGTCAATTCCGATTACAAAAAAAGAAGAAAATACGAGCAAAGCAGAGATTTTGCTGAAAATCGAAGCACTTCTCGAACAACTTGGTGAAAGTGTCCAGAAGAAATATTCTGGACTAAGGTCAAAAAGCAAAGTGAACTGTTAGATATATTAGCAGACATAAAATACCTACTTAGTTCAGATAATAGAGTTGATAACCACAATTGTTTAGAGAGTCCAGGAACAAATAAGCAAGAGTAATTTACGATTTTTATAAGACTTTATCAATAAATTATTATTATTCTGTAACAAAAATCTTGATCAGTGTTCATTACTTATTAAGGAGCGATAATCATATGTGCGAGTTTTTTTTCCTTTCAAACGATCCGGATAGTTTTCTTTGCTAGTAATTGGAATTTGGCCGTCGTCACTCCGTGTGCAACAGTGACTTTCACCAGATGATCCACGTTGATTCTATTTTAGAAAACTGTCATGAATGGTGTATATCAAGAAGTCATTCATTGATACTGCAACATACCTTTTTGGCAGACCAATGATGCATTCAAATTTTTTCGGCAAGTTGTTAAATATTTGGGCTCCATTTTCATTTTCATTGATGTCAGGTGACCTTTTGATCATCATCAACTTCAATGCTTATACAATTCTTTTTTTTTGACGCCTGGTGTGTGAATAGTAATGAGGTAGAGCCTATTGAAAGAGATTTAGTTGTGTGTGTGCAATATTAGACAATGGAGGTAATTAGGCTGCCACAAACCCTTGGCTCTCTTGCAGCACATATTGACATGGTACGATAGGTTTGATAGGTTCATCTACTCTTATTCTTTTATGCTTGATAAAGAAACAAATGATTAGAGTATATTTTATGATACACTTTGGTTAGTCTGACAAATGAATAACCTACAATCTCATAGTTGACTTTCCTTCCAGACTTGAAATACATAGCTGCAGAAAATCAGACTGTTCCACAGTCAAATGGTCCTGTGAATGTCCAACCTTCTATTACATTGTAGAATCTGGATGCATCATTGTGTGTCACAAAGTGGATATGGCCATATCTAGAGGTTTTGAGTTTTCGAGTCCTTTATTGGTTATCTAGAGGTTTTGAAGATTGGTTAAATTTACTGGGCATAAACACGAAGAATCTGCCAACAAAATTTCTCACCCTTTGACTTGTTTTTTTTAAATATGCTCAAAGGGAATAAATGTCAATTTCCATAACCATGCTTCAATATCATCATGCTTTATCCCTTCAACAGTACCCATTAAAAAAACTGACAACTCAGGCTTGCCACAGCAAACTCGCTTTTTATAAGCAGGTAACTCATGCAAACCTACAAATACAGTAGTAGAAGACTGTCAGAAAATATAGAAACAATGAAGTAAGCAACTCCCTTCACACAAAATGGAAGGGCAGGCCAACAAGATACATGTTATGCTCATTCACAGACAAGAGGTATGCACTTCAGAGAACTGAAGGGTGGCTGACACATCCATGTGTCAGATGGTGGCCCTCCTTTCAGAGGGTGGCAATGGCTCTCTCACATAAAAAGTGTGACTGCACACTCATGTGTTAAGTGGCAGAAGGTTGGCACTCTCACAAAGAGAGGTGTATGTTCCAAAGGCAGCAAGCTTTCTTTGTAAAAAAAATGTGCACCAGGTATTATGCCTACTGTTAAGTGTCATGCCAGTGCTATTATCCATGATCAGCAAATAAAAGAGTAGGATTGAGGAAGTTATATGACGGGGGATGAAAGAGTAGGATTGAGGAAAAGTCGCATTGTAGTTGAGGTGATGGGGTTGGAAAAAAATCAAACCAATGGCTTGGCTAAAACTGTAGCTGGGTCACAGGATATATCAGGTGACGTGAACATGTGCTGAGAACATGTTTGGGTAAATAAACATGAAAGATTAATTGGTGCAGACTATTGGATAATAAGTTTTCGTAACACAAGTTAATGGAACTTGACTAAACTTAATAAGGAAGCTAGCAAAAAAAAAAGTTTTTGCAAATTTAATATTTATCACTATGGCTCTGAGTAATATGCAAGATACCTTGTTTTAAAGTTAAAAAGTTATAGTTTTTATTGTTATGGTGCAAGTCATCTATACCTGACAATCACGTGATGAAAAAATAAAGCAATTTTAAATCTTTCAACTTCTTACACATATGAGAAATTAAAAATCCAACTGGTAACTTTGTTCTTCATAACAAGCTCTACATCAGATTTTTGATTAGATTTTTTGTGAAAAGGTTTAGGGATTTAAAGTTTTTGTGTTAATTCAAAATTGAAACAATCACATGATCATGTGAGTAGCATATAATTGGTTAAATTGGTAGATCGAACTAAATATGGTGCAAGTGATGGCATTTTTAAAGTCTTCAACTTCTTACACAGATGAGATATCAAAAATCTGACTGACAACTTTGTTCTTCATAACAAGCTCTACAAGTTACTGGTTAGATTTTTGATTAGATTTTTTTGTGAAAAGTTTTAGGGATTTAAAGTTCTTATGTTAGTTCAACCACATGATCATATTAGTAGCATATAATTGGTTAAAATTGGTAGATCAAAACTAAATATATTATTATTATAGCTTTTTGAAGAAAAGCTTGTTTGATTTGCTTATCATATTACAATATTATTGGTCAATTAAAATTGAAACAAATCACGTGATTGTCGAGTATAGATGACTTTTGCACCATATTAATTAAAATGAGATTTGTTCACCATTTTTTTCAATAGTTGCTTCACATCTCTTTCACTAAATTTCTTAAGACATCATCAGGAATGGCATTCCATTCCTCAACCATAAAGCTCTAATTCACCACGGTTTTGGGGCATTCTTTTTTTCACTTTATTCTTAACAATAGGCCAGAGGTTTTCAATGGGGTTGAGGACAGGACTGTTACTTGGCCAGTCAATAACTTCAGGAACATTTTCCTGAAGGAATGATTTGGCTAGGCGGCTGGTATGTTATCTTGTTGGAGCCGCCATTTATTTCCCATCATTTGATAAACCTCTGGAATATGTTTTTGAAGTATTTCTACATAGAATGCGGCATCCATATTTCGAAAAAAACAAAACAAATTGGTTTTACCGCCTATATAAAATCCACCCCATGCAAGAATTTTTGTTCGATTTTTCGGAAGAGGGCGGACTGGTCTTTCGCCTTTATGCCAGCGTTTTATGTGTTACGGAAGAGCTGAAAGGCTGTCTCATCCGTAAATAGTGTTTTCTTCCAGTTATCGTTAAGGTGCTTTTTGGCCCATTCAACACGTCTTTTCTTATTGTCTGGGGTAAGCATTGGTGTTGCGACTGGAAGACTTTTTTTATAACCAATACTTTTCAGATGCCTTGAGACAGTCACATACGATGCTTCGATACCTTCTTTTGACAGTCTAGTTGCCAATGTTCTGAGAGAGTTTGAAGAATTGCGTCGAATTTGTTGACCTAGTATTCTCGAACCTGCCGCAGTAATCTTCTTTGGTCGGCCACTTTTATTGTCAGGTGTGTTGTTACTTTTTTTTTTCTAATTTTTTAACATTATAATATATTGTTCGAAGTGATATATTTGTGAGATTATGAAGCTCTTTGGCAGTACGCACTCCTTGGTTCCAAAACTTGACGGTGTAGTTCTTTCTCTGATACTGGAGACATGTTTAATTAGAATTGTTTATAATACATAAGCAATATGGTATACAAACATGTCAATTTATAGTACAAATGTTTGTGTTTATTATGCATTTTACGTGACGCGATTTGATACAAAATTGGAAGAGCTACGCGTATTTTTGTTATGCCAAATTTTTTGCAAAAACTTTTGTAACACGCTGTATTTACCCTTGCCGCGATTTACGACGTAGCGTACTTCTGCATTTATGTTTGTTTGTAGGCGCTTTTTATTCTTATTTCATGGATAAATAAATAATAACTAGACACACATTACATCATCATTACATTTTCCCAAAATAGACGATCAATCCATATTACGGCAAATTTCAAAAACATACAGTTCTATTCCCAAAAAACGTCGTATTTTACCGTTAACGGCATGAACGCTTCCCGCAAACAATTCCCTTTGCAGAATTGCTTTGCGCTCACCGTCAAGATCGACGTTACCAAGTATATCTCTATTTTTGGACGACCAATTTTTCGCTCCCGGTCAAGCATACTTGGTATACTGCATTAACCGTGCACCTTGCTTAAACAGAAATGCCTTTTCCATCGACAAAGCAGTCCTTCGAGAATATGAACGCTTGGAACAAAAATCCACAGACTATCAATCAATCGCAGTAATATTTTCATTCCCACCACCCTGTTATCTCGTCCATTCACTACATGTATATATTATTTGCAATCATAAAATATAAAATAACATGTGCTTTCTTTCCCAAAGAATCGTTAACATTGACTTCCGAAAAACAATTCGCAATCTTCATTTACCCACGCATAAACATATGGCAACGAACAAACTTCCTATCATTACTGCAATGATAAAAAATTCCCACATTAATACGATAATAATACTGTAATCTAGTAATACGAAAACCAAAACATATACCCAATCAATACGTCACACTTTTACTTTCCAAATAATAACCCAAAATACGATATTATATCATCGACTAGTGACACACAAAACCATTACCGTATGATAACATACTCTCCAAAAATATATCTCACGCCTGTCTTCCATATCGTTAGATATGTAAAAAAAACCATTAACATAACAATAAAATAGTCCTATAAGCAAACTGAACACGTCCCCCAGCGGCAGCGGAAACAGAGAATCTATTCATGAAATCAAACGTTATCAATTTCTATGAGTAATCCGATCAAAGGACGATTTTGCGAGTAGTTTGGTTCCATGCGTAATTTTTTTTTCTAGAATTCCTTATTTCAACATTCGTATCATTCATACCTGTTATGGGTAACAGCAAAGCCAATTCCTTTACCCTGTTAAAACGGATAAGAAATGACTACCACCATGTTGATGAGCCAATAGTGTAGAGTGTAGATTTTATGCACATCTTAACTTAGAAGGTTAGCGTTTAAAATGAATCCCAAAATAATGGTAACGTTAATTAATTAATTAATATTAAATATCGAATATTCAAATATGGGAGTAAATTATTCGTTTCGTATAAACTCAGAGAATTGATAATACAAGGAAACGTTTAAGAACACCCAAGTCTCCCTTTAATAATCGAGTGTGCTCTCAGATACTCAAGCTCATAATACATTTAATATCGCTCAGATTTCACCCTCTCAATTTCCACCCTGAAAATGTTCCTTAAAATCTTATAAACCCGCTAGCTACCATATCTAAATATAATAACCTCCAATTACTCCCTTTCTATATATATAACTTATTCTTTATTCTTCTTCCATTGGCAAGTCAGCCGGTTTCACCAGTCCAGGAACTTTGAGAGCATTTGCTATATCTGCCTGTTTCTGTCGTTCACTCTCCGCTTCTCGCTCATCAATGTATAGATCCGCATTGTCTTCTGCGAACTCTTTAAGCTGGATGAGGAAATCTCTGAGATGAAGTTTGAACTTGAGAAAGTCTTGGTTGAGAGCAAACAATCCATTAACAAAGACCGTGATTTGATTACTATACGTATAGATGTAAAAGACACACAGACTCGTTAGCTTTCGGATTGAAACAATTTCAAATGCACAATACATCGATACAGACGTTTGTAAATGTGGGAAAGCATTCCTTAGCAACGTCATGACATACTCTCGGAGGAACCTTTGGTTTGTCATTGATGGATCCCCAATTTCTGCTGGGTTGAACAGAGGTGCTTGCACAGCTCCCGATTCAACAATTTGGAAAATCCGCGCGAGAACCATAGCCTGATACTTGAAGCCTGGCGTAAATTTAAGAGCATTAGCCATGAATAAGGTGTAACCCTTATAGCTATTCAGAATAAACCATACCGCTCTTGTGATCCGTATCGGTGAGGACGAAAAACACATCTTGCACGAGGTTCAATAAGTATTGTTGATAGAAGAAATTTGCAACATTGGCATCTGACCGAGCAATGTTATCTATAAGCTCAAGACAGATATTTAGACCAACATCGGCTATTTCCCGCATTGTATGCTTGAACGCCCACACGATACTATCAATAATGAGTTTGAACTGTGCCGGTGGAATAGTCAAAAGAGCTACAAAGGAGAGAATATCAGTGTATAATGTAAAATGGTTCAATACAAGTTTTTGTATTTATTACCTGGGAAACAGAATTGATTTATGGCACGTATAAGTTTAAAGAACCCAACACGATGATCCGGGTATTCCGAAAGGTCCTTATTAATCATGTTTAGAGTAGGTTCGAACACAGCGTTCAGTATTGCAGGAACTTCGGCAGTAATCAGTCCCTATGCAATATAATAAGAAATTAGTAAATTGGAAATTCTTATTGTCGGAAGAAGTGTTGGAAAATGCTTACCCCTAAACGAGTGATTATCGTAGCCATCACACTGAGGACCTCTGCATCTCGGGCTTGTTCAACGTTTTTACTATAGTCAACAAGAACGGCCTCGAGCAATGGCGGTATTAAATGTTGTGATACTTGAGTTAAATCCTCTGCTTTTAAAATATAGCTTTCCATCAGCTTCAGTGTCTCTTTTTTAATAGTACGAAAACCTCTTATTCGGGGCGTTCTTGTTGCAATGCTACCTATAGTCGATATAAACATGATTAGCAATAGCCGTGTTGTCGATGATATTTATGCTGAATGCATACATAAAATCATTCGAACCATCTTTCGCTACACTCGCTGACACCATTCCACTGACACATTCATAAAGACGTAAAAGGGCAACATAATTTCTTGCAAGCTGTACTTGATACCCCGAACCAATAGAGCTGCATGCCGCAACATTAACTTTGAGGACGTGACCAAGAGACTTGATTGTCTCTGCTCGATTAAGTATTTCCACGTTGCGAGAGATTTCGTCTATTATTTGGTCCCACTGTATTCAAGAAACGTAATTCGTAAGTACATGGAGTAATAGCCAAAATAATTGCTGATTACGTGGAGACTTACAACATAATTCGGTGGTTCAAAGAATTTTATGATCAACTTTTCTTGCGTGTTCTTATTCGTTTGGGAAGCAATCATATAACCAACGGCTTCATAGAAAGTTTGTACCTGCAGTCAGCTAATAATGAGCCATCTGACCAAAGTCTTAATTCACGCCTACGGGATAAACCCAAAAATGCGACAATCACCTGTTGATGAGACAGATCCATCGTAATCTTGTCTACGCTGAGAATAATTTCTTCGACAAACGCAGAGTGTTCGCCTTGTTGCACTTGAACGAATTGACGTCGACATTTCTGGGCTATCTTCATGAAAGTATCGCATGCCATATCCTGTACACCTAATAGACAGTAACAATGTAACTCGTGCACGTAAGTGGTATGTAGACAGCAATATTGTGACTGATGAATACTAGTTACCTTCGTGTGTCTCATGCATGAATTCGAATAATTTGTTAACAACAGTCTTAAGGAACTTCCAATGAGCCTTGAGGAACCGAGGATACTGTCCAACGATGTACATAATGTTGGATGCCACTATGGCTTTGTTGTCTTTTCCCCGCTTAGCCTCGCAAAGACCCAAAAGTTCTTTGATGACAGTCACCAAGAATCGTTTCTCCGTATCCTCATCTGCAACAAGTATTGGAAAAATTACAGACTGGACATAATACAATCAAAAGGATTGTTAATAAAAATATATATTTACTCATCGCGCCGGATATAGATCCAATAGCCCAACAGAGTTTATTCAAGTTATTCCATGACCATTCTGATCCGTCAACCTATACAAGGAAAAGACATTTAAATAAGCAAGTATGGAAAAAAATGCACGCACACATGAACAGACCTGTCTGTTTAGTTTCTCTGTCATAATGATTTCGGTATTATGGACGTCTAAGTGGGTAAGATATACTAAGCATTCGCGCATACTCTTATAAAGCATGATGGTATCGCAGTCCTTCATAAACTCGCGGACTACTTCGCCTTCGTCATTTTCCACGACGAGAACCTTTTCCAATATTCAACGATCAGATATGAATCCCATATATTACAGGTGGCCCAATGACTAAAATACTCGACCACTTACCTCTTCTGGTTTCACCATACGATCTATCATCACTACACGAAGATTCGTCAAGATGTCCGAGTAGTAGTGTTTGCGAAGTGGAATATTAGCTAGTGCAGATGGTGCCGAACTTGCAGTCGAGGATAGTGACAGAAGAGGCATATCAAGAACAGGCAAGTTTCTTATTTCCTCAAACAGTTCCCCGACCTATGTAACAATATCAAGCGACAGTTGGATACTGTTCGAATATTTAATCCAATTGTTTCACTACAAGAAGAAATCTTACCATCTTTGTCCAATACTCTAAACAGACTTTGAAAATCTCCCGTTCTTCTACTTGCGTGATTTTTATTAAATACCAATGGGCTATATTTAAGACTTCTCGGTTTGCGTCATTTTCCAATAACTACAGACCATTTAAATATCCAGTTAACAATATACACTGTCGATCAATGTAATGACAACGTTTCATCTTACCTTGAGATGTACGCCAAGAAAACTCGTAAAGAACAGTGCCAAGTTTTGAATAAACTCTTGTTCATCATTAGAACTTTGTTGATACACGGTAGAAATGTCTATGCATATATTATACATTATTAAATATGATTGAAATCAACCGTGCAATACTGCAATATAAGCTTGTGAAGCATCATCACCTGTATTCATCGGAATCATCACCGAGACTGACGCAACGACCATATTGAATAGTACGATGAACTTGTTATCGTATTCGCTGCCGACTTTCAGCGCACCAATCTCGGTCAAACATTTCAACGCCACATTTCGAAATTCCGTCGTTTGTAAAAACTACAAAATGGACAATGTTTAGAGCAAACCAATAGTGAGGTTGATGAGAAAACATAAAAAATTGAAATACCCTTGTGCGCAGATTTTCAATAATATTGGTCTCGAATATATATCCCAATGGAATCCAATTTAAAAATCGCAAAAGTGTCTCAAGCGTAGCCCTTATGAGACTCGGTTGTTGCGCCTTTTCCAAGACTTCGTTACACAATTCAAAGACTTTGGAAAATTCATTGCACATCTGAGTCTTTAGATTTGTTGTTTTATCTTGAGTCATCTGTTCTGCTGAATAATCGAATATCTCCTCGCTGATAATAACAGTACTTGTTATAATAAATTAATTGGGATAAAACTTTGTAAAGAAGACTGCAATGTACCTTAATAGTTTGAGAATGGCCATGTTATTCTCGCAGATGTTTAGGTTCGCTCTGCCGGTATTTACAATCTCAGGAATAAATTGTGGCCAATTGTGTGGCCATTCTTGCTTTAGGATCTGTAATAAAGACACACGGTTGACAATCAGTAAGATGACGCATGTTTACAACTGGGGAAAGATCGATGACCTGCCTGTACTAATATTAAGTTCAACTTGTTGAGGTAAGTTTTTTCCGATCGTAAAGTTTTCTCGTTTTCAGAGGTATCAATTATAATGTTCACAATAAAGTTACGAATTCCTGAAAAAAGTATCAATATATCAAACGCGTCAAAAACAATCTAAAGCCAGTCCTTGAAACAACAGCGACGCACGCAAATCACATACCCATTCTTTGTTCCGCCGGAAGGATCTTCCATCGTGTCGAGATGAGTTTTTCCAAGATTTGAAGAGCAAGAAACTAATACAATGCAAAAAGAAAGACTTTTTCAGTATGAATGCCAGTGATTCCAGTTAGCAATGTCATTCAAAAATGTAAATAGTATACTTTTGTATGTTGGAATTTTGACTGGGAGAGAATAGAGTCAACTCTTAACCAAGCATCAGCGTTCTCTTGGAATTGTGTGAGGACTTGCTGGGCCATATGTTGCTGAAGAAGATCCATATATCGGAACAAGTAATCAAGTAAGTTCAACATCAGAGCAACACAGCAGCGACGAGACATTCATACAAATTCGATCCTGATCAAACCTCCTGCCCAATCCCCGTATAAAACGTTTTTACGACAGCATCTAGCTTCTCAACGTCAAGATCCTGCGAGAAGTCTAATATACTCTGACGGTACGTTTAAATGGCAACAAAATGTAAACGCGTCCTTTTTGCTTCATGAACTTCACGGATAATAATGAATTATAAAAGCAGATGACTTGAAAGATCGTTTACCTCCATTACGAGGTTCTACGACGCTACTGGGCTAAGTATGCAAACAGAGGCTTACGAGTTGATTGAATAAGGAGCCAAAATTGTGGTTAGAATGGTTTAAACAGATTTATAGTTATACAGACTGTCGGTACAGAAAAACTCAGCGTCCTAGCGCGCTTTCAGAATAAACAGTGCCAACAGAATGACAAAGAATTCCCCAAAATAAATTTTATTCTTTTTCCATGCCCAAAAATATTTACAGAGAAGTGTGCTGATTTGCAAGGGTGACTACGGCTACTAAATCTCTTAACGAACAAGCAAAAAAAAAGCTTCAAACATAAAGTAACAGTACAGAGAACAACAAACCTTTGGCCTTTATCAAATGGGAAAGGAGAGAGAGGGTTCGTCCGTGATTTATGGGCAAAGTTTAAAAGTCAGTACATGGTCTTATATCGATCCTGAATTTGATGACGTAAGCACAAAGCCGATTAGTAATATGGTATTTCCCTTGATTGCAATCGGACACGGATTTTTTTCGCGCTCGAAACCCGATGGGACCTCTTTGTGTGAATGTTAGATACAAACACAAATATATTTGTCATACATAATGTTGCAATTGAATCAATTTTTTTGACTTTGAATAGGTGCATCTTATTATTGTTGTTATTCTAGTACGTTACCTACTTTATCTAATTACCTATAACCTAGAGATTATGTTGGATCACTCAATCAGATCTTGTGCGTCGTCAGATCAGATGATGGTTGCGCCATCAAAATTTTGTGTTCATTACGCGAAAAATTACGTCTGCGTCATCACCCGACTTTTGACGATGAGATCGTATTTGTGTCAACGGGTTAATTGAACAATAATACAATTGCACGATCTCGAATGACGATCAGATCGACGATTTCATCATCATTCTGGCGATCAAAACTAGAAATAACAACTTATTTAATCACGGTGTCCGTGACAAGTGTATGTACATTGCACAGAGTCATGCTCTCAGCAACAACGACCTTGAATAAATTAACAATTTCGGTACAACAACACTCTATAACTTCTGCAAGCCATCAAATGGTTGGCAGCAAATCAACTAATTATAGATGAAGAAGAAAAATTCCTCTGGCTCATAAAGCTCTTATTCCCTGGAGTTTAATGAAGCATGAGAAAGTAGAATTAGTCAAAAGTCAGCAGGTTACCAGTACCAGTGGAAGCCTACAGTAATACCACTAAGACACTCTATTAATTAATTTTTTGAAGCAGATATAAATGCTTACAAGAATAGGATTGCCCAAGTATAGATTAAAAAACTTACCCAAAGTAAAAGAGAAATATCGATGAAATCTATGCTAGTTTGATTTCACCTAAGGTTAAGGTATGCAGATTCCTCAATGGATATGACAACAAAAGAAGATGTTGAGTTAGACAGTGGTTTGTAAGCGCAAACGTGGCTATAGAAAAGGAAATCTTGATGCTCTTACTTTTATGGTAAGATTGCAAATATTACTCGCCCTTAATTCTGCAGTTGTTAGAGCCTTGAAATCTGGAAGTAATTGCTTACGTTCGCTTTCTTTTCTACAGGACTTTGTAATTGGCGTTTTTATCCACAATGTTTAAGTAAAATGATATTCGCTAAGCAAGGGATTTTCAATTATACTATCAATTGATATGAATAATAATTTGTAATTTGAAAATTATTGTGTCTAAATTCTATTAACAGATGAAAAAACACTTTATGACGTAAATCACTTCATTTTCAGATCTATAAATATTTGCGTCATCAGTTGCATGCTATCCGCAGTCACAACGACGAATGAAATAATTACACGATTCAAAAGTGCTTATAAAAACGAGAGGGAGGTGATGCTATTCGATGTTCATTGTGTGCGGTTCCCCGACTTTGTATCACATAAGTCGAAATACAGTAAAAAGCTTGTTTACACATTTCACGCGTTTAATTCGGTTCACTTTATAAATCTCCGCTTGAAAAAGAAACAACCCAACGCCAAAACATACCACTTTTTGAAACAAGAACACACACAGTATTAAATTTTATTGAGAATTTTCAAAAAAGCGTTGCAATAAAGTTATTGACATGTGCGAAAAAAAAGTATTGATCTCATGTATTCTGCTGACTATGTTCCTACATCTAGCCACATTACAGGAGAAGAGATATCATATATTTGTATTTTCCTCGAAGCATTTCTGTGAACTATTCTTAGTAGCTATTATATGCTTCGTTATCTGAGCGAGATTATATTGAATAATATAATTATAATTATGTCATATCGCCCGATGGGTTTGACATTTGAGCAATATATCTCAAAAATGTCTATTCAGTCTAAGCTGCTGATATATCACAATCGAGAATGTCATGAATATTATCTATAAGATCCTACTTATAATATCTGATATGTCCATTGCAGCAAAAATTGCAACCTTTCTTCTTCTATATTCGTATTACTGCAATCATAACCACGCATGCTGTTTTTTGAGCGAGAATTAGCTACACAAGCGAGATAATAGATAGGTTAAAAGTCTAACTATTTTATCCTCACAAACCACGTCGTTGGAGAGCTGGCTCCTAACGTTACTAAGACTTGAGCAGCTTGGTTTTTGCAAAAAAGTTGTGTGATAAATACTTTTTAGATCCCATCCAAAAATATAAGAGACAACTTTTGAGTTGCTATCGTTGGCGTTGTTTATACGCTGTCGATACAGATTGAGAAAATCCACTGAATCGGTGTTATTTGCAGTTGCTTATCCCTAAATGCACGTCATGATTTATGCTGTTGATAACATCTGTCACGGAGGAAGGATTCTAGTAAATCAATCTTGAAGAGGATGTTTATTCAAGTTTACAATGCTTCTGCACCCACCTGGCTGTCAACATTTTATTTCAACCAATAGTAATGTAAGTATTAGAAAATGCTCGAACAACCAATAACATTCTCATGTATTTCTATAAATAGAATTATTTTACAACTGAGTGAATTCACTAACTGTTGGCTCACAAATGAGAGCCTAAGTAGGTTATTGCGGTTATACTTAATATTCTAACTTCGATACTATTAATCAAGTTTAATCGCTCGAGAAATGATAGTCATATTCAGTACGTGAAGAAATCTTTTCGTCTGCTTAATTATTCTCTGCTGCAAGCGCTAGATGTTTACTTGTAAATACGCGTTTCAGCGCAAGACACGCGCATATGAACCGTATGAAGAAATTAATGGAGCATTCCAAAATGACTATAATTTTTTTTCCTATGTAATTACATGACGATACAGCGTTAATCAAGATTTCTCAAGCGTGTTTTTATTGGGAGGGATTATGAATAGCGAGATCATGTCACTTGGAAATATGCAGAGGTAAGAGCTATATATTGTATACGATCCAGTCCTCCAAATTTGAGAGTACAAGTTTTAATGATTAGGGATTCCAACTGTCAAGAATTGCACATTATAATTTAGACTATCGATGCAAAATCGAGCCCCAATATTCGACATTTTGGTTGGGTTTTGCGATATCGTAATGATTCAGTAGAAGCAAAGAACAGAGGTTTTTGAACCGGAACTTCAGTTACGGGCATGATGTTTACTCGAATAGTACAAAAAGCACCGCAAGTCCGCGGGTTCAAAACAATCAATTAAACCAATTTCTATGGTGAGAATTCCAATTTAAGAGTAAATTTAATTTGCCAATCCTAGTTGTGACTTGGACGCGCGAACAAGAACTACGTACATTTATAGCAAAGAGTCGAGACATAACAACATAATATTTGATATATTCCGAATTAGTATGTCACCTTTTTTATTAATCCAGCAAGTTCAGCTATTGGACTCTCGCGAGAAGACATTCTCGTTACTCAGGAGTTTCGTTGAACACTGTTCATCTTTTCACGTACTGGAAACGTCACTGTCAATTTTTGCTACACATTATAGTTTATAAGCGTCCATCGCGACTTGACCTTTCCGATCATTCACCAGCCTCTCTTGGCCATAAGCTCTGTCTCGGGTAACGAATCAATATTTATTCCAACCTAAAATCATATTCACGTACAAGCAAAATAACATTAGCAAGTACAGAATGGTATGTGTCACTTGCAATAAGGTTGTATTATGGTCGCGGCACATTCACACCTACCATTGCTTCTCCGAGATCTTCCGATACTCTAGCTAGTACTTCTGGATCATTATAATGAGTTACCGCCTGCACAATGGCTTCTGCTCTTTTTGCCGGATCGCCAGATTTAAAGATACCACTTCCAACGAATACTCCATCACATCCCAGTTGCATCATCATCGCTGCATCTGCAGGACTATAGATATGAGAAGAGATCAAATGTGTGAGAGAAAAAACGAGCTTGCTCATTCAATATTCAGACATTAAGAAATGTCATGACGGACTTGATCTGCCCTAGAACGAACGAACGTTCAACTATACGTAAGTACTCACGTAGCAATCCCACCGGCCGAGAAATTAACAACTGGTAAGCGCCCTAATTTGGCGGTACGCTTCAACAAATCATATGGTGCACCCAATTCCTTCGCGTAAGTAAACAACTCATCCTCATTCATTGCCGAAGCACGTTTAATCTGTGAAGTTATCGTGCGCATATGGCGCACTGCCTCGACTATATTTCCTGTTCCAGCCTCGCCTTTTGTACGTATCATAGCGGCACCCTCGGATATACGTCGAAGCGCTTCACCGAGATTACGAGCTCCACAAACAAAGGGTATTTTGAAATTGTGTTTGTTGATATGATGTTGTTCATCAGCTGGTGTCAAGACTTCCGATTCGTCTATATAGTCGACTCCCAAAGCTTCGAGGATCTTGAAAATAGAGTTGAGAGTTGATTTTGGAATGAATGCTGACGTACACTACCGAATCCATTATGAATACACTTGCCTGAGCTTCAACAAAATGTCCAATTCGTGCCTTAGCCATTACGGGAATTGTAACCGCTGCTTTGATTTCCTTGATCATCTTTGGATCAGACATGCGGGAAACGCCACCTGAATGGGTACGAATAACGAAATTAATCGATATTCAAGCAATTCTAATCGACAGATCACTTGTCCATATTATATACCGTTTCGCCTGATATCTGCTGGCACACGTTCCAAGGCCATAACAGCCGCGGCGCCTGCCTCTTCGGCTATTCTTGCTTGTTCAACGTTTACTACATCCATAATAACTCCACCCTATAACAAAATATAATCAACACTGCATTACAAAATATCATTATCCAAGGCTGTCAGCGCATACCTTTAACATTTGTGCTAGACCAGCCTTGACCTGAAAGGAGGCCTGTGGAGGCTTTCCATTCAACTCGGTTGTGGTCAGCTCGCTGGCAACTAAATTTGTTGGTACAGTAAAACTAGACATGTTTAAGTCTAAACGCAGAAAGACTAAAAATAAATTTAGAAAAGTCGATGGTAAAACGGAGCAAGAGCGGATAACGATAGTTGAAAATAAATTAGTATTACTAAGTAAACGGGTGTATTGAAGGAAACGAGCTTTTTTTTTTGTTAGATCAGTTAAGAATTATGTAATCATCAATTTCAGATCGGGGTTGTTCAACCATCTACGGGTTTAGTAGTTCCGTTAGACTCGTGATCATCATCTACCCAAGATCGACTTTTTTGGCCAAATCCGGGCGCCGACGGTAAATTACAGGTATTAATACACTAATTAAATGATACGTAGGAGTAGTACAATTGCAGATTCATCGTGTTTCACTATTCCATGTCCCTTCCTTACCCACGAGAGTATACACACATTGATTATATCCCATACTTGGATACACCGCCCATATACGAAGATTTTTTTAGATTATATCTGTATCCAAATATACCAGTACTCATTGGATCTGCTCTAACCGAAAACTGGAAGGCACGACAAGAATGGATAACTATCATCGAAAATCGGCAAAAGCAATGCAAAAAAACCGACAAGGACAATCTGATCAAGATTGACGATAGTAACCATGATACGAATCGTAACGAAAATGTGCATAGAATTTGCCGAGAATTCCAAGAAGCGGTGCCAAATTTTGCTTACCTTCGTCAACGGTTTGGCGATGCGCAAGTATCGGTAGCCGATTGCTCGCTGCGATATTTCACAGACCAGCCAAGAGTTCAGATGAAGTTTTGTGAATTTATTGACATATGGGAGAAGACTTCACTTCAACGTCGAGGCACTAACCAGGAAACGATTGCCATGGTTGGTGCTGATGACGATCGTGCACATGACGATGGGTTGCTATACTTGAAAGACTGGCATTTTGTAAAAGCATTTCCCGAGTATTCTGCATATGACACGCCGGAGATGTTTCAAGGTGCGTCGGGTATGTCAAAGTCCCATTTAGAGACACGAGAAAAAGCTAAAATATTTAATAATTATAACCAAGACGATTGGATCAATGAGTTTTGGAGTCATGAGACTGATGATGATTATCGATTTGTATACATGGTATGCTGTCCTTTTTGCTTCTTTGTTTTGCAAGGAATGTTGGTATGCGAAAAGAATGTCTCGATCATGGCAAGTCCCTTTCTCCATTTAATAATTCTTATTATGCAGGGTGGAGATTCAACGTTTTCGCCATTCCATTGCGATGTATACAGGTAATCCTTTGCGCAATTACTAGGATGGCAGTCAGATATCCGTCTGTTACAGATTCTCTAATTGTCATGCATTCCCAAAAATTTCAATTTCCACACACACGTATACTCATTTTTTCTCTCGTCTTTTGTTATAATAAGATCGAATTCCTGGTCATCTAACATTTGCGGGATAAAAAAATGGACACTCTTTCCACCTCACCAAGAAGAATTTTTCAAAGACTCCCTAAACAACAAAGTCTATGATATCCGTTCAGTGGATAATACCAAATTTCCCAACTTTTCCAAAGCAAAGCGCTTCGTCATCTATCAACATGCAGGGGAAACTCTATTTGTACCTTCAGGCTGGTATCATCAAACAGAGAATATTGGTGATACCATCTCAATAAACCATAACTGGGCAAATTCAACCAATCTTGATCTTACCTATTCAGGATTGAGAGAAGACTTGAATGAAATAGAATACGCTATTAGAGATGTAAAGGAGATGATGGGAACCGAAGAATTTGTGCAGACATGTCAAACACTCTTAATGACTAATTCAGGATGGAATTGGACTGTATTTTGGAAAATGATCAAGTTTATTAGTAACAGACTATTAGAGACAGACAAGCATGGGGAGAGAAACAATGAAGAAAAATTGGATGAAAAGGAAGACATAGACAAAGTAAAAGGAGATGATATCTTGAGAGAAGGTAAAACCCAATGGAAAGTGCCAGATATGACATTACAGCCACCGATTGTTTTCATACTTGAAAGGTTGAGTGACGTAACCACCGATTTCTTGCGTCAACCAAATGTTTGCTCATTTTTAATGACGCAATTCCCTATGGAAACTGAAGAGGAGCTATTTGGTATAGTTGAAGAAATAGATAAAATTCTTGCAAAGTTAAAACAAACAAACGATACAATATTGCAATGTAGTCAATCGAATACAAAACTCATCTGAGGCTATTGTAATTGTTATTATCATTATTATTTATTATGATCACATGGGGCAGACTGCAACAAAACCAGACAAAGTGAACATTCTGAAATAAGAGGCTGGTGTGGCTGAAAGTTAA